>CAVLGW020000440.1:0-14633 GCA_963669155.1 Arbacia lixula
GACTCTCTTTTGACAAATAACTTCACATAGGTTGCTTGGATTACAACCTAACTTGGGTCATAGATGCACTAGGGGTACCTTCATGTTATGGTGCTGTTGGAGGTCACAGGATAAGGTCAAAGGTCATTTGAGGTCATACGTTAAAGTTTACCTGCAAGACTCTCTTTTGACAAATAACTTCACATATGTTGCTTGGATTACAACCTAACTTGGGTCATAGATGCACTGGGGGTACCTTCATGTTATGGTACCGTTGGAGGTCACAGGATAAGGTCAAAGGTCATTTGAGGTCAGGGATACAATTCTTTTGTGTAGCAACGGAGATCGCGATATTTGTTCATCGCCCTTTGTGGCAGCCCAGGTACAACAGGGCTTGCATTCATGTGTGCATTTCTTTGGACTAGGTTGTGGTTTCCATGGGTTTCTGCATTGGTTCATTCCAGGTTCAGGGGGCAATATTTTGAAAAGGGTACTAAATCATACAACTTACTTTCTAATCGATGTGCTAAGTATAAAATTGGCAATTCCACAGGTTTGGTTAAAGTCGTGTAACATGAGTAACCAAAGCTTTTTATTTCATATTCTGTTATAGTTTTGCAGAAATTCTGTAAATAATTATTTAGGAACAGTCCACCTTTCCAACACTATGGAAAGTGATCTAAAACTGATGCTTTTATCACAAGGTACATGTACATGCGGAGTGAGAATATGACCATTGTGTACTTTGTGCATAAAGTATCAAAAACTGAGCTTAAAATTATAACAAAAAACACACTACAAAAGGCAATTGAAAGTTACATAAATAGCACACACACACACAAAATGGAGAAATCTTAACATTTTTGCTTGTCCCTGCCTATCTTTATCATTACCATTGGCATGAAGATGTGTAGTAAGCCAATGGGGGTCTTTAAGGCCTGGTACTGTAAGGATTATCAAGGATAGTGTACAAGTTGTGCAACCAACTTGGTTAAAAGACCCAGACTTCCGAAAATATCACACATGGTGCTCAGGCCAACTTAAGCCACTGCAATACAAAAAGAACCCCCGCAAAAATGTAAGAGACCCTAGAGTTTTTTCAATGTGTTCGATTCACAACATCAGATATCAGAAATGAACCCAAATATTTTGTTTTGACTCAGATAAACATTGTCATTACTGCAATTGAGAGAGTGGCTCAACCCTTTTGGGACCAAGTACCACAAATATGTAACATTTGATATCAAATATTGTACAAAATAAAAGATGCATCACACGAAAGAGCATACATGTAATTTTCTGCACAAGATGAATCCATTTTGGGCATTTAGTGATAATACCTTCATTATGATTTTTTAAAGCAAAATAAGGGTAAAATGATCATTAAATCTTCAAAGTTGATGATTTTGACATTCTGTTGATTCATACTGGAATTTACATTCCATCTTCTAATAAGAATTTAATTGAAAAAAACAACAACACAGTGTTGCCAAAAGTGATCAAATTTGCTTTAAAAAATTCTTCAATATGAATGAGAAAAGCCTGAAAGCAAGGCTGAAGCAGAGGAAGGGGGATGAGTTGGGGGCGTGTCCAAGTCAAGCTAAGCCAGCCCAAGCAACCAATAGACAGAGAGGTATCTCATAACTATTTCTTGGTGTTGACAAACAAACCTTACTACACGTTCTCCAATGTCTAAATAGATCTTAAGGCAATGGGTCAGCCTTACTGCCAAACCATCTTAAAGGGATAGTCCACTCAAAAGTTAAATTGGTTTCAATTGAAGCAGAAATATGAATGAAGCATATTAGTGAAGGTTTGACGAAAATCCGTCAAAGGATATGACAGTCATGATCTTTTAAAATGTCAATTTTGTGACATAATTTGCAAACCTTCACGAATGGGTTTCTTTTAGGTTTTCGCTTTTATTGAAAACAACTTTATTTCAGAGTGGACCCTCCCTTTAAAGGGATACTCAAAAAAGATGGCCAGCCCATATTCATTCATCCTTTCAGTCCCATAGGCAATAATCTGTGTAGTAATTGACATGGAATTATCAGTGCTTGGTACAGACATGGTTTAAAGACAAGGCATTAGCAATATTGTGTCTCGCCCACTTGCGAAAATAACCAGAAATATCGCGATCTCCGTTGCTACGCAAAAGAATTGTATCCCTGACCTCAAATGACCTTTGACCTTATCCTGTGACCTCCAACGGTACCATAACATGAAGGTACCCCCAGTGCATCTATGACCCAAGTTAGGTTGTAATCCAAGCAACCTATGTGAAGTTATTTGTCAAAAGAGAGTCTTGCAGGTAAACTTTAACGTATGACCTCAAATGACCTTTGACCTTATCCTGTGACCTCCAACAGCACCATAACATGAAGGTACCCCTAGTGCATCTATGACCCAAGTTAGGTTGTAATCCAAGCAACCTATGCGAAGTTATTTGTCAAAAGAGAGTCTTGCAGGTAAACTTTAACGTATGACCTCAAATGACCTTTGACCTTATCCTGTGACCTCCAACAGCACCATAACATGAAGGTACCCCTAGTGCATCTATGACCCAGGTTAGGTTGTAATCCAAGCAACCTATGCGAAGTTATTTGTCAAAAGAGAGTCTTGCAGGTAAACTTTAACGTATGACCTCAAATGACCTTTGACCCTATCCTGTGACCACCAATGGTACCATAACATGAAGGTACCCCCAGTGCATCTATGACCCAAGTTAGGTTGTAATCCAAGCAACCTATGTGAAGTTATTTGTCAAAAGAGAGTCTTGCAGGTAAACTTTAACGTATGACCTCAAATGACCTTTGACCTTATCCTGTGACCTCCAACGGCACCATAACATGAAGGTACCCCCAGTGCATCTATGACCCAAGTTAGGTTGTAATCCAAGCAACCCATGTGAAGTTATTTGTCAAAAGAGAGTCTTGCAGGTAAACTTTAACGTATGACCTCAAATGACCTTTGACCTTATCCTGTAACCTCCAACAGCACCATAACATGAAGGTACCCCTAGTGCATCTATGACCCAAGTTAGGTTGTAATCCAAGCAACCCATGTGAAGTTATTTGTCAAAAGAGAGTCTTGCAGGTAAACTTTAACATTTGTGACGGACGACGGACGACGGACGGATGACGGACGGACGACGGACGGACGCCATTTGGATCCCTTAGTCTCGCCTTCACCTCCGGTGGGCGAGACAAAAAGGGAGAAAAGTGGAAATTATTAAAGGGGAAGTTCACCCTGAAATGATTTTGGTTCCAAAAAATGAGACAAATGAAAGAAACATATGAGTGAAGGTTTGACGAAGATCACCTCTCACGTGACGTCACAAAATAAAAACTTTAAAATCAAATAACTTACTTTTCCTTTGACTGATTTTCGTCAAACCTTCACTCATATGTTTCTTTCATTTGTCTCTTTTTATTGAAACCAAAATAATTTTAGGGTGAATTGCCCCTTTAATGGAACTGTTACTGTGGCACAACCATTTTAACATTTATTGAGGGTACTACATGTGGTCTTGTTTGATACCAAAGTAATCCTGAAATCAAACGTATAGTGACCTGTGATGACTGCAAAACAACATGAAATCTTAGTCATAGCCTCACACACCTTTTCATGCAATGTGAAAACCTATTCTTGTTTACGTTTGAAACATTCTGTTTCGTAGCGACCATAGTAATCCTGAAATCAAACCAATAGTGACCTGTGATGACTGCAATTATAACTGCAAAACGACACAAAATCTTAGTCATAGCCTCACAAACCTTTTCAGGCAATGTGAAAACCTATCCTTGGTTACGATTAAAACACTCCTTTTTGTAGTGACCATAGTCTACATTCACATCCCGTATTGCACCGGTCAGTGCGCTGGTCAGTGTGCTGGTCAGCTGGGATCTGTTATGCCTCAATACATTACTGTGGCGCGGAGAGCCGTGATGTGCGCTTTAGCAGTCTCCCATCTCTAGGCTACAGGAATTGCTAGCTTTTGAACAGGTCATCCACAACCCACTTGAAATACAGCGATCATTTACATTTCCCTATAAATTCCCTTCTGGTTTTTGATGAAAAAATTACATCTTTTTCATAGAGGTATGTGTGTAAAAATCATGTGATCAATACAATTCTGTTCAGAGTCAGTGTCCACTTCTAATACAGAATTTTCTCTGCTTTTCCAGGGTTTTTACACAATTTTTCTTTTTGATCTGCAGAAGGGCTATCCCACCTTTAATCTCAGAAAGGTTGGGGGACCTGAGGACTGAACGTTGACCTGATCAATCTGAGCTGCAACCCACCACCTGGGCCTATTTCAAAGGGACGGTCCACCCTGAAGTTCAGTTGGGCTATTCCACGGTTACTCACGTTACATGACTTGTAACGTAAGTAACCGACACATTTCAAAGATTTGTTAGGAGCATAACAACATTTCCCAAGTTTTGTTTTCATACAAAGGATAGTCAGACTGTGTACTTTGTTGTGATAAAGAGATGTTTAGTTCCTACCAATCATAATGGAGTTACAGCTCCAAGTATGACTCAAAGTGTCTCCAAATGTAACGTGAGTAACCATGGAATAGCCCACTTGATTTTGATAAAAGCAAATATAAAAGAAACATATTGGTGGTTTGGCTAAGATCCATCGAAGTATAAGAAGTTGTGATTTTGTAAAATTTTAATCTTGTGATATCAGATGTGAGATGCTCTGTGTTGTGTACTATTTTCCCTACAAATTCCCTTCTGGTTTTTGATGAAAAATGAATCTTTTTCATAGAGGTATACGTGTAAAAATAATGTGTCTAATGATATATATCAAATGGACATGTAACATGGGATGTATTCTTTTGAGATTATCAACATTTAAAAAAAAAATATTATACAATATATGGGAGAGCATCTCGCACATGTTAACACAGAATCAAAAGTTTGACAAATCGGTAACTTTCTTAAGTATCCTTTGATGGCTTTTCATCAAGCCTTCACTATTGTCTTTCTTTCATGTTTCTGCTTTCATTAAAGGGTTACTAGATTAGACAAATAAGTTCCCACTAATCTATGTAAAATTATCCACTAAAAAACGAATTTCACACACCTCAAGTGACGTCAGAGAAGTCAAAATGCCATAGATTGTACAAAAGTCAACGATAGACCATTTTCGTAATGTATTTACAACTTTCCCCCTAACTACGTAGTAACGTGTTATTGCATTCACCTGTATCTTGTCATTCAGATTCAATGGATGGAATGCACTTTGAATCTATTAGTTGTTGCTACTCGGACAAACCTCGGACAAGCTTTGGGGTTCCCATTGGTAACGTATTGTTTGAACGGCGTGAATAAAATATTTTATTTACACCATTGGCATTCATGGCATTTTGACCTCTCTGACGTCACTGGAGGTGTGTTTTTTCAAATTTTCGTCAAAATGAGACTTAATTGCGCTAAACGAATGTGAAATTTGTTTTTAGTGGATAGTTTTAAATAGATTAGTGGGAACTTATTTGTCTAATTTAGTAACCCTTTAAAACCAACTTAAGTTCAGGGTGGACTTTCCTTTGAAGGTTGACCTGAACTGCAACCCAGCACCCGGGTCTATTTTAAGGCTCATACGGTCTCTCACTTTGACTCAGTCAACGCCAGGCATGCCAGAAGGATGCAATCCCCGGTCTCAGATTTGAACACATGTGTCTCCCTCCTTCAAGGAAATGGATACATGGAGCAGCAGTGGTGACAATTACAGGACTTGCACTATGAACACTGGAGGGTGTTTCACCAAGCTGTTCGTAAGTTACGAACGACTTTACAAACGACTGGTAATCCGTTCATCTGCTAAATCAGATTCTCAATTAATAAAGTGTGGTATCGCATTTAGCACAAGAAGGGATTAGCAGTCGTTCGTAAAGTTGTTCGTAACTTACAAACAGCTTGGTGAAACACCCCCCGGGTCTATTGTTATGTGGACAAAATTTGAAAGGGCCCCTTTGAAATTTTGTTCATGAAAAAAAAAGATCATGTTTATTTGTTTGTTTCTTTAATTGTTACAATGATTTGTGTATAATGTTATGCAATCATTTGATTCCTGTATGATTGTGATTTTTGTAGTGTTATAAAAACAAATGTGAAAATGTAAAGTGTTATAAAAAAAGATTGGAAAAGAAAAAAAAAAAAGGATCATGTTCATAGTGTTGTCATCACAGTGCCCAGTCTCAAGACTACTTTTCCTGTGCGGCACAGCTCTAAGCATGTTATAATTAACTCTTTGTGCGTTCACCTGTGAACCCCCTGTGCGTTGCATTAATTTGAGTGTGGGCATATTCCAATGAACTCTTGTCGGAGTAGTAGCTTTCAAGGGTTATAACTTTTTATTAGATTGTCGTGAGGAAAAATAGTGTACATATAAAATATAGAGAATTTCATGGGCTTTCCACCCATATGTATTTTGTCTGGCAGTTGAGGAGCTACTGTATCACAGGGCTTTACTTGTGCGGAACATTTGAAAAAAAAATGTCAATGTTTTCAGTAGTGCTAATGTAAATGATATGTTGGACTCTTCATTTGCTGTAAATTGCAGGGAAATTATTACAGTTATTTTGCTAAGACCATGACCTTTCTATTGATATCAAAATCAATAAGTTTTGAAAAGAAGAAAATTCGATGCAGGAAGTGCATAGAAAAGCCTGTATGGCCAAGAATTTGGCTTGATTAGGACTCTAGGAGCTCTTTGTGTTGTAATACAAAGAGATCGCCTACAATGCGTACATGTACACGCACCTACTAAGACCATGAACTTTCTATTGATATAAAAATCAATAAGTTTTGAAAAGAAGAAAGTTCGATACAGGATGTGCATAGAAAAGCCTGTATGGCCAAGAATTTGGCTTGGTTAGGACTCTAGGAGCTCTTTGTGTTGTAATACAAAGAGATCGCCTACAATGCGTACATGTACACGCACCCATATAATCACAGTACAATAACAAGGAACTTGCGTGATTTTCTTCTGTACTGTACTGTACAGGATGGAAAAATACCGAAACAAAATGATCAAAATTCTCCGAAATCTTCTATGTAACCCTATGCTGCAACGCGAACAAGCGGAAAGCCTATTACAGTGACGATCGTGAGCAATAGTACCGAACAGTGGTACGGTTCGCAGTACGCACATATTTCCATTTCCATTCACCTACGTGTTTTCTGTGCAAAATTGCGAACGAAACGTGTCCACGGTTGTGCATTGATGCGAACGAAACGTACAAAGAGTTAAAGGGATAGTCCACCCTGAAGTTAAGTTAGTATCACTGAAAGCAGAAACTTGAAAGAAACATATCAGTGAAGGTTTGATGAAAATCCGTCAGAGGATAAGACAGTTCCGATCATTTAAAATCTCATTTTTGTGATGTCACAGGCAAGGTGCTCTCCCATAATGTTGCATGCTGTATAATTCCATGAAGTGCTCTTCTTATGTTTTTGATGAAGGAATATTTTTTTTTCATAGAGGTATGTGTGTAAAAACATGCTTATAATGATGTATCAAATAAATACGTAAAATTATGCGTATATCCTTTTGAGAAAATCAACATTTTCAAACAAATTAGTGTACAACATATGGGAACGCATCTCGCACATGACATCACAAAATCAAAAATTCCTTATCCTTTGATGGATTTTCATCAAACCTTTATATGTTTCTTTTATGTTTCTGGTTTTATAAAAAACAAAAAAAAAATCAGGGTGGACTATCCCTTTAATCTGGCTACAACCAACATATAAGGCAGCCATACATGCACAAGCGTACATGTACACACATACTGAGGGCTCAAAAACTGATTTGAGGAATATTTCCTGCTGAGTATCTTTTTTTGTTCATCAATTGAAATTGTGACTGCAATGCATGTACCTATTGGTTCCAGTGCAAATGACAGACACATTTGCTTAATTTTACAAGAACAATTGTTTTGTTTCTTGCTTTCATAAGTTACAGAGAAGGGCAACTGCTATCCCTTACCTTTAAACCTTTCTGATAATGCATCATTAGTACAAATGTCACACTCAAGTAAGGGGTTTTCCCTTTGTGACGATTCAACATCGTATGATATTTCCAAAACAGATGGCAATAGAATACGACAGAATTTTCCACAGCCCGGTATAGCGTATCCCCTTTTCACATGAGAATCGAAGCAGAAACCTGTCACACACGTCACTCTTCAGCAATTTCAAATTGGCCAAGGCCAGGAGGCAGAGGTGCCTTTCTGTTGTAGTCTATTTATTTATATCCACAAATAATCAAAACTCGCTGCCATGGTTTACAACCAGGGCTGCAAAAATTAATTTCAGTAGCTATTGAGAAAACTTTCCATCATGCAGTTAGGGCACTTGTACTTTCTCGACTTGACTATTGTAACAGTCTCTTTTCAGTTCTTTGTGTTAAAGATCAGAAAAAACTTCAGAGTGTTCAGAATCGTGCCGCACGTTTAGTGTTTTCAGTTGGTCGCAATATACATACGTCTCCTTTGATTAGGGAACTCCATTGGCTCCCTTTTTCTCAACGTGTCAAGTTCAAACTTTGTCTGTACATTTATAAATTGATTAACAGTACTGGTCCTTCATATCTTGTAAACACAATTGCTCATTACACACCTGCTCGTAATCTATGTTCCCAAAATGATACCACCAAACTTGTTATTCCGAGAACAAACCTCTCCATAGCAGAAAAACGTTTTAGTATAGCTGGATCTAGAGTTTGGAATACACTCCCCTCTTCCATCCGAACAACACCGACCATATCATCTTTCAAACGACAACTCAAGTCATATCTTTTTCCAAATATCTAGTTTTATATTTTCATTTATTTAATGTGTATTTGTTCTGATGATTTTTGCTATCACTATTTGGTTTGACTTGGCTAACCCATCTGGGGCCTGGTGGCCTCAAGTGCTATACTAGAGCTTCTGTGAGTAATGTGCTGACCGGGCTTGTCCCTTAAATTGTTGGTGAACGAAGCAGCAAGCAAGAGGCCACCAGGCCTCATCTGGCACAGTTGAGAACTCCAATGGTTGATGCAATTTAATGTATATATTTATATTTTATATCTGATTGTAAGCGCTGTGATACTTTTTGTGTATAGCGCAGATAAATAACCATTATTATTATTATTATTAAAAACTGTCTAACAATCAGTATTCAAATGATGCAATTGTATTGCCTCATTTCATAAAATAAAACTAAAGCATAAACTGGTTTGTGACAATTCAGTGTTTAAAGCCTTGATAGTCTTCATGTAGATTTACATTTTCCTGAAAATCCATACTAGTTGGCAGCATTTCACCATGGCAACCATTTAATAATTGTGTGCATTTCTGCCTCCTATGCTGCAGGCACGGCATCAATTATGGCAATATCCCAGTTCATACACCGTGATCATGATAATACTGCTATAGTACTGATGCACATGAGTAAGAAAGTTTCCAGGGAGCATCTTAAAGAGCTGAAATATTGCAGTATTTTGGACAGGTAGAGTCTCTCCACACTCATAACAAGAGCAAACACACGATGTTGAGATAATTCCGCTATTGAAAACCATACGAGTGTTGCGAATAGCGAACACATGCCAGAGTGCGATGCACAAGCTTCGATATTAATGGCTTCTTTGCAGATGCAGTTTAACCGCAAAACTGCAATATTTTTTACTAGGTCCTGATCCACAAAAAAAATGGAAAGGGGGAAGCAAAAATCACATTATTCGGGTGACTCACATACACTACAGCTCAAAAGAATTGGCATAGGGAAAGAGAAAGGGACGAAAGGGAAGGAGCCGCAGTTTTGAACCGCGGTATCTTTTGTCCAGTTCAGCATGAAACACGATGCTTTAGCCTAAAAAGCATCATGTTTCATGCTAAAAAGGCATTATTGTCTCGAAGCAAGTAAGTTCTTTTTGTACAAGTACAGTACAAACTTGTACAAGTACAAGTACAGTTCTTTTTGACATCCTGTGCACAATATATAGTAGTGTATTCTTGTAAGAGATTCACTGGCTGATTGAAAGAGGTTTGCGCCTGCAAACAAGGTTAGAATGGCCACAGCTTTGAATGAGATCTCGAATGTGAAAGGGTATTTATTCTAACCCAAGTAACTAGCCTCCTTTCCATGCTGTTTGATATTTTCCATCAAAACTTCCACACTCAGGTCTGGTCCTGCCAAGACTATATATGTAATCATTGTTTCTCCTAGTGTGTCGTGCAAACCAGAGAGGAACTACAAAGTGATTAGTCTACTGCAAGCAGACATATTTATTGCAGAATTTGGATTAGAAAAAAAATATACCCAAAGCCTGGAAGCCAGGCCACACCCTATCAAGCAACTTGATAAACATGCATGTGTTATCTTGACGAGTCCCATGGGAACACGTTTCAAGCATTGTGTTGCAGAGGATCCAATCATTTAATAAACACATGAATGTTCCTTTGACATTCGTGTGTACATGTTAGTATTTTTTTTTTTATCAAACGTGACTTTTACATAAAGAGTACATCTACAAAACATGGCACATGGTATGATAAACAGTACAGATAAGATAATCATCAACGGTAAGATCATACACAATAGAAACATGTGTCTTCATCATCTAAATGGTTTCTTCCATGTAGATGAAAAAGAATGAAGGGTAGTACATGTAGAGAGATTGGTACAAAGTGCAGTGATAGAGAAAAAAGGGAGAGATGGAGAGAGAGAGAGAGAGAGAGAGAGAGAGAGAGAGAGAGAGAGAGAGAGAGAGAGAGTGAGAACCACAGACAATTTAGCCACAGAAAGGTCATAACATGCTCAAATAAGATATTTGATAGATACGCGAGTATAGAGAAAGACACCCACACAGCATTTCAACACACTTTCTACATAATCAAGCTGATAGTCTAGCTTCAAGACATTCAAATTATCCACTGTTAGTTTTGTGACATGATGATATTCTTTTTGCACTTGTTGAACCAGTGAAAAACTATGAAGGGGCTCAGAGCAATTTCGCACCCACAAGGCAAGTAAGAGCACACATCAACAACATATATTCCTCATAGGCAATACCAGTAATACGCAATAAAGATGGCCCGTCCCTTTTACAAACATCTGCAAACTTCATGAAAGTTTGCTCATATTTAGCACGTATCTTTGGGATAACAGCTGTGAAATTTGAAGGTCAGAGGTACTATAACTCACGTAGAATAAATGAAATTTGATTTTTTTGTGGTACAAAAAAGGGAAGCTCGATCAATTATCGAAGATTATTTCCTCACATCCAAATATTACGCATTGTCGATTCAAGGGAAAGGTTATATAGCCACTCTCTCTCAAATGATGACGAAGTCAGGGAACTTTCAAAATTAGGTCTGCAAAAGGGATGGGCTACCTTTAAGGTTGAGAGTATTCCGTCCATGATACTTGGGCCCTGTTGCATAAAAATTCACATCAATGGTAGCCCTGCCATCAATGGTAACTACCATGATAACAATGCTGAACAGCCAATAAAATTCAAGGTTTACATAGAAATTGCAATTGGTGGCAAAGTTACCATCAATACTAAGTTTTATGCAACAGGGCCCAGGTTTGAAAATTTAACCCTCACAAATACAATTTTTCATGAATACAATTCGCCTATCAATACCTCTTTAAGTCAAAACTCATGTTCGATTTTAAAAATACCACCCTTGGAAGCAAGACTACAGTGAAGGAATAACCTTCATGTACCCCCCTCCCCATTTTGATCCCCTCCACCCACCTGGAGTGTCTATTGTGAGTTGTCATGCCTCTCCGCCTCCCCCCCTCACCACACAGTGGTAGAGTCCTGCTTGTACTTCTCGTACTCCTCCAGATTGAAGAACGATATCTCCGTCTCGCTCTCTGTACAGAGACAAAACATAAAAGAACTTCTAGTAAACCGTGCATGTTCCAGTATTTTGCGGCATGAGGGATCATGCACGATTAGACAATCGTAGAGGAGCTTAAAGGGCATATACAGTACTGGGAAGACAACAAAGCCTTCAAAAGGTGATCGTGAGCAATCTTCTTGCCAATGGTCATAAATTCATGTCATGTCCATTTTAGAAACTTGCTGAAAGTTATTTGCTCTCAAATGATCCACATTTGGAATAATCAGTGATGAAATCACAAATCCTATAATTGTTCGGCCCGAAAATTTTTGAAGAATTGTGGTTTAATAATTTATTACTTCAAATGTAGATCATTTGAGAGCAAAAACAGGTTTCTTAAATGAACAATACATGAATTTGAGACCATTAGCAAGAAGATTGCTCATGATCTCCTTTAGAAAGCCTTTTTGTCTTCCCAGTACAGTACATCCCCTTTAACTGTAACTTGGTGCACAAAATCATGGGGAAATATCGGCTGCATGACCAATAGCAGTGCACAAACTTTGTCTTGAATATTGCCCATGCATGCCTGACATGTCATCAGCTTGACTGAACTGAACAGGTGAAATAAACCTGAGTTGTTACACACAATGTGCTCTTGATTACAGCATGGACTTATTATGAATGGGATGTAAACAAAGAGAAGTCATTCCTTTTAACCCATCCTTTACTGAGGCCACATACACTGTATAAGCGGGCTGGCTTATTTCAATTCAGATATTGAGCAGCACGACTCCCGTGTTATCTACTGTACGGAAAATAGAAAACGGGCTACAAATGAACTTGACATTCCTTATTTGGAGCAATTAGGCTTACATGTATAACTTACCTACACCTCCATCTTTAAGTGTTTGGCCAGCTTTCAGTATCAGAGTGTCATCATTCTCTTTGTTTATGACAGGATCACTCGTCTGGGGGTGAAAGACAGACAGTTGGATGTTTATTGATAAACTTAATCTGAAGTTATTACAGAAGTATTCTTATACAGAGGTATCAGTTTATTTGCTTTTGCTCGATAAATGGTAAGACCTGGGTTAGATCCTCAGTGCAGTCAAGCTGGTGATTTCTCCTGAGCATCATAATTGTCACTAATCATTACTGAAGAGGGCTCAGAGACACTGTGCACCTATAAACAGCATAAGTGCCCCTGTGAAAAATGTACATTTCTCTCAGTGTATAATATGACTGTTCATTTTAAGACATCACACATGAACTAGAGCAATTTGAATGCTACGCAGTCGATAAATATGCCTCAGCCTTAACGGTAGCTTCATCTGGTTTAAATTGATAAAACTTCTATGCCCAGAAAAAGCTGAAAGTAGAAAGTCTCCCTAACACATATAGCCGATATCAAGCGATACCGATATCTGATCGATTGCTCTTGGGACGTATACTTCCAATAAGAGCTTGGTACGTAATTCAATTCACACATTAACGCACAGAATCTGTAATTTCGACCCTCCTAAAACTCGTAATATCAAAATGGAAGGGTTGTTACATGGACGAAGGACTTGAAAAAAATACCACCAATCACTCATTTTTGGCAAAGTTCATTGACCTTTGACCCTCAGTCCTATTTGACGGTAATCTTCCACAGTCTATTGATCTTATGATTATTGATGAATGACATACATCACATTTGAAGCAAATCTCTTGAAAGGTTATCAAGACATTGCATAAAAGGTTTCAGGACGGATTTTTTTTGCATTCTGTGAAAAGTTCATTGACCTTTAAACTCCATCTAATTTGACCCCAATTTTACACAGCTCATCGGTACATGTATAATCAATTACCTACAGGAATCAAGTTTGAAGCAAATCTGTTGAAGGATTCTCAATATATTACATAAAAGGTTTTGGAATATTTTGGCAATCTTTTGCAAAGTTCATTGACCTTTGATCTCCATATGATTTGAACTAAACCTTACAAAATTCATTGGTTTTAAGAATTCAATACAGGTATCAAGTTTGAAGCAAGTCCATCGAACAATTCTCAAGAAAAGCGTTCCAAACAATTTTGGGATGGATGGATGGACGTACAGGTGGGGTGATGGTCAACCCCATAACATAATGCCTCTGGCTCATTTCTTTTTATGTGTCTGAAAGTCTGGCTTACTATGCAACAGCAAAAACAAATCTGTGCCATGCGTAAATTACGCAATTACACACATCTGGTGACCTGTGCTTGTGCTAAATAAAATTACTGTATTGTACAATATTGTTACTGTTTTAACATAGTAGGAGTGAATTACCTACAATTCTAACAAAATTTGACAAATTTTAAAGTTTATTTCAATATTATTAAAAACAAAAATCTAAATCTGCAAAGATTCGGACTTCAATTTTAGCTGATAGGAATCAAAATGATTGTGAATCTAATTTGGCATCCAAAGAACAGGTCACCAGTCAAAACTTAAACACATTCGGGTGACCCCCCCCCCCCCCCCCCCCCCCCCCCCCCCGCCCTCCACCCCCCCTCCCGGTATTATGTTTTTAAATTCACTCACCTTTGCCCCATGTTTCTTGTACTCAATTTTCAGAGTATTGTAGGAATGTTTCCTAAATGGAGGTGGTAATCCTGGTCTCTCTTTCACATCTACAATGTACAATGTACACAGGTTTTGATAGAAGAGATAAAGAGAAAGAAAGGAGAGGGATACAGTTGGAGAGAGTGAGAGGGGGAGGGAGAGAGAGAGAGAGAGAGAGGAGAGAGAGAGAGAGAGAGAGTGAGGGGG
>CAVLGW020000441.1:0-10000 GCA_963669155.1 Arbacia lixula
TTTACTCGTTTCCATGGTGACGCCCACATTCACATTCCAGGTGACATTTCTGCAGCAGGCAAGACTCACGTTTCCTCCCGTTTCCCCTACATGTTGTCTCCATGGGGACGCCATGCCTGCTATTCCTTGAGCAGTTTCTACCAATCGCCTGCTTGATGTCTGACGTTGCTGGTGGATGCATATGGATAAAGAGGGGTAAAGAGAACAGGAAAGAGAGAGATAGAGAGAAAGTGAGAAAGAGAGAGAGAGAGAGAGAGAGAGAAAGAGCGATGGTGTAAAGAAAATGGGCATGATGAAGAATTATGTCTAACGCTGCCGGTTTGAATATTTTGGAGATAATAGGGGTGAAGATAATAAACAAAGAAAGAGAGAAGGGGAGAAAGAGAGAGAGGGAGAGAGAGAGAGAGAGATACAGAGAGACAGAGAGAGACAGAGAGAGACAGAGAGAGAGAGAGAGAGATACAGAGAGACAGAGAGAGACAGAGAGACAGACAGAGAGAGAGACAGAGAGAGAGAGAGAGAGAGAGAGAGAGAGAGAAAGAGCGATGGTGTAAAGAAAATGGACATGATGAAGAATTATGTCTAACGCTGCCGGTTTGAATATTTTGGAGATAATAGGGGTGAAGATAGTAAACAAAGAAAGAGAGAAGGGGAGAAAGAGAGAGAGAGAGAGAGAGAGAGAGAGAGAGAGAGAGAGAGAGGGGGGGGGGGAGGAAGGAGACATATCGGTAACGGAGAACGAGGAGAGAGGACTAGAAGGGAATTGAATACATGAGAGAGGGACGGTGGAGATGTAATGTTTGCGTATTGAACTTTGAACTTTGAAACTTATTCCTAATTAAAAACACATTTTCTCAGCTCTAGATACATTCAAAATGCATTCACAGTTTTTATGTAATTATTAAATCATATCACAGGTACGAACCTATTTCTTCTTTCTTCAAAGTTGTGGTAAATGTTCATCTGTATAGGCTATTTATATTTATATTTATAAGATGTAAATATATCTCTGTAAGAAATGACCTAATTGTTATCACGTGCTTGTAATGTTTTTTTTTTTTTTTGCATTGTTCATTCGTAGGTCTACGTAGAGGGAAATTGTCATTACGATTTGAAGGAAGTACCTGGATGGTTTGGCAGTCCCCCGAGTCATGCAGTCACAGAATCCAAAAAAGGTAACTTTCTGGCGCTCTAGTCGATTACAAGGGACCACACCGTAAGTGCATCATTACATCATTTATGTAATTCATTCAAGACACGACTTACCTCTCTCAACGCGTCGTAACGCGTTATTACATTCACATGCAATTCGTAATTCAGTTTCAATCCTATCCCAAGTGTCAAACAAACTTTTAACACTTACAAAAAATAAAGGACAACTCGAATCAAGCTGAAATTGACACATCATAAAAGTCAAAGAATGTCAAATGTCTTGCAAGCAGGTTTCGTGGTACTTCATTAATTATTATTTTTTTAATAACCCTTAGAAAATGATGTTATGAGATTTTTCCTTTTGGAAATATCTGGCCCTAAAAAGTTTGTATGCATTAGATAATGCATGACCATTGTGTATCACACATGTCACTTTACTAGCACCTTCCATTACAGTCCATTATTAATGCATAATGGTTCCGGCAGTAATGAGCTGTGCGTTGACTGTCATGCACATTGACTATTGTTTTGTTCTGAATAAATCTGATACACAAACATTTAAAAAAAATATTTGTTCAAAAGTGAAAATCTCATGAAATATTCATAGGGTTATTACAAGAAAAAAAAATAATGACATGTCACTAAACTTACTTCCAAAGAAATTTACATCCCTTGACTTTATCGAGTTGTAACTTGTTCTAATTATTTTTTTTATAAAGTGTCAAAGGTGTTTTTAATACCTAGTATTAGTTACTGCTAGTCAGATAACTCTCAGACAAGCTTTGGGGTTATGCCTTGTAACATATTGTTTGAATGACGTGCATAACTTTTGCATGTACGTAACTTAAAGGGCCCCTGTCATCAAAATGTATGTTGACTTCTGTTGATGCAACTTAATATGTATATAACAAAATCATATAACAATTATCCTCCAACTCAAGATTCCCCCTGTGACATCATCAAAGGTAGAAATTTGCAGGATAATAGACATAATTTATGCACAAACTTAACATTGCAATGACTACCTGCAAGTGCTTGTAATAGCATCACATAGCTAGCACATTTCTGACACAAGGAAACGATTATTCCCACATGAAAGGTTGATAGATGGTATTGTGTGAAGACATGTGATGATCTTGTGGACAGGTGGAGGTAGTCATTGCAATGTTTAGTTTGTGCATAAATTCTGCTTATTATCCTGCTAATTTATACCTTTGATGATGTCACAGGGGGAATATTGAGCTGGAGGATACTTTGGAGGCGGGGCTTATCAGTGCTGAGAAAAAATGAAGAAAAATAATTTTAAAATATAGGACACATATTTCCATTGAACAGTTTGTGATTTTGTTGTGTTCATATTATGTTGCATCAACATAAGTCGACATACATTTTGATGACAGGGGACCTTTAAATGGTCTATTAAGACCATCTCATTCGAAAGACATCTTATAAACATGTTAGGGAGCCTTGACATTGAATTCATGCCTTTGTCATGTTTGTGTATTAAACGATTGCAATGTTTTTAAAATCACAAATCACTTTGTAATACAGCTGCAGCGGCTGCTAGTACGTCATTGACTGAATCTGTATTGAATAGATCATTTTCGTTTATACACATTAACTTTGTTCATGTCGATCAAACAACTCGTAACTGATGGTCACACCAGAGAGGTTCATAGAAAGGAAGTTGCTTCATATCATTCCATAACACATCCCTGGTCACACCAAAGCTTATCCAAGGTTTTAGCAACAACTAATAGATTCAGAATGCGTTCCATCCATTGAAACTGAATCACAAAATAAAGGTGAATTAAAGTGCTGGCGCCGAAGGCTTGGCATGCTTGGTGTACTCAGTGAAATGAAATCTCGAGATTTCCCAGCCGAGTTCTAGAATGCTCTTCATGATGCAAAATCAAAATAGTTAGTGGACTCTAGTATTCCGTAATATATTACTAGCTATTTATGCATGTTATGTAAACTGTTTGGAAAATATGAAACAGGACTTTTCTATTTTTCTATAATTATGAGTTTAGAAACATTACAATTTCTGAAATTTCCACGATATCAAGTGATTTGGAATTATCGATTCCAAAGATTTGGACATTTTTCATGTTTTTGTAAGGGATGAGTGGCCGGACGGATGGATGGTATTTAAGGAAAAAAACTTTGCGAACTACTATGACTACCTGTATCACATATCAAAACCTGAGCAGACCATGTGATCTGGAACATAAACAACAAAAAGAATAAACAGGAGAATACATCAGGGGGGGGGGGGGGAGGGGAAGCGGGAGACGAATAGAAAAAGAAAAAGAACAAGAACAGGAAAAAATCAATACAAGAGTTAGAAGGATAGGGGAAGCGGGAGACGAATAGAGAAAGAGGAAGAACAAGAATAGGAAGAAATCAATACAAGAGTTAGAAGGATAACGAAATATCGATAAAGAAATAGGAAAAGCAAAAGAGATGCACAAAAAATAAAGACAAGGGGAGAGAGAAAGAAAGATCGAGAGAGAGAGAAAGAGGGGGGGGGGATAAGGGAGAGATAGAGAAATAGAAAGAGAGACAAAGAGAGGCAGAGAGAGACAGAGAAAGACAGAACGCAGACTATGTCGGCAGTGTTTTAAGCCTAAGGTGCATGAGCTCCACAGTGAAACATGAGAAATGTGTGAGCGGTAGCAAAAGCAATTAAAGAAAAGGTCATGCTGAGTTAAAAGCCCAAATTGTGCCAACACGAAGCATTTTCAGAAGGCTTCCGTCAGAAGGCTTCCGTCATACTTATGCCCTTGCTAGAAATGCCTGCTGTGAGATTGGCCCGAAAGGAGGTAATTGCTCGTATGTCACGATCTCTACCTCCTTCATACAAACATTCGATCTCTCTCTGCACCCCCCCCCCCCCCATCCAATCTAGCGATCCTTCTCTCTCTCTCTCTCTCTCTCTCTCTCTCTCTCTCTCTCTCTCTCTCCATCTCCCTTTCCCTTTTGCCTCCCATATGAATATTAACATATATAAATTATGTGTGTTTATATATAACATTATTTTCTGTCTTTACCAGCCTTCCGATCTCCGTGTATGTCGGTTATGTTGTTCTCGCTGGTCATGCTGGTTGGCCCATTGTCTCTCCAGCTCTACCGGACAAGGTGTAAGGAACATAAGGAGCAAGCGGTTTTTCTCCTGAGGAGGCGGGGGGGGGGGGGGGTGTTACTATGGTTATTACAAAATGACATCAACCTAACAGCGCTCCAAAGGCGGTAAATCTATTTTTCTCTTAATGATGCCTTTGGGCCTAACTCTACACATTGCTTTTGTACCAGCTTGCTTGGTTTCACAATCTACATACGCAGTGACGTCATAGACGTATCCTCATTTCGAGGCTGAGCTTCATTGGTAGTGTTGGGCAGATTTTGTTGTCACGTCTGGATTTTGGTTCAAGACATTGTCTTTACTTCATATTCCAGTGTATTTACATTGGCGGAATGTTATCGGTTTTTTTTTTTATCTTCCTGGCTGCTAGGCAGGCGGACAGCTAGTCCGCATCAAGCCACAGAACGCGCCAAACGTGTATCGAACACAAAATGATTGTTGATACTCGCATTTTTAGACGTTCGTTGGGTGATTCGTTGCGCGAATTCGTTGCGCCGTTACTCCGACTTTCGAAATTCCGTAAGCTGTACTGTGTGTCTACGTCCCTTACATTTAAGCAAACGCTGCTCAGATGTATTCAGACGTTGCTTTTACTTTTCTTTCTACCGTTTATGGCCCACGATAGCGGGATAGTTACCGGTAAGCGGCGGTATCATGGGACAGGGTCTTTACAAGTCTGATTCTGTATATATCATATGTAGAGGGCGCTATTGAAAAAAGCAGTCCACACAACTGTCTTAATGAATTGATAAATCATTATGATATGAAGTTAATTCGGTTACCATGTTTATATTTCATGCGTCCCTCATTCCCACCTCACCTAACGTGTTTTTCATACATGTCTAACTCATCTGTATTACTCCTTGTTATAAAACTGTTCGTTTTATGATATGTATGTCATTTTTTTTTTAAAGTATCTTCCTGATTAACTAGACTATTTGCTGTTATATTCCACAAAATATTTTACCTAAATAATCAATCTACATGCAGTATGTTAGGTGTCTGGTATTCATGTCTGTATGTGTCATGTTTGGGTTTATTTCCAAGTAATGCACACAAAGTCCAAAGAGCGCCATTTTGCCTGACATACGAGGTGTTAAGAAATAATTCAGCAGAAAGCATCGTGCGAATGCAAGTCATACGCTGTATCGATATCATGTTCATGTGTAAGACCATTTCCTATCTCTCTGCATTGGCTTTGGACGCACCCGTCTCCCCGTCATATCGCGTTGGGCTTCTATGGACGCACCAGTTTCCTCGTCATATCTCATCGGCATTGGACGTACCCGCCTCCCCGTCACATAGCATTACCCTTGGACGCACCCGCTTCCCCGTCATATCGCATTGGCCTTGGACGCACCCGCCTCCCCGTCATATCACATTGGCCTTGGACGCACCCGCCTCCCCGTCATATCGCATTGGCCTTGGACGCACCCGCCTCCCCGTCATATCGCATTGGCCTTGGACGCACCCGCCTCCCCGTCATATCGCATTGGCCTTGGACGCACCCGCCTCTCCGTCATATCACATTGGCCTTGGACGCACCCGCCTCCCCATCATATCGCATTGGCCTTGGACGCACCCGCCTCCCCATCATATCGCATTGGCCTTGGACGCACCCGCCTCCCCGTCATATCACATTGGCCTTGGACGCACCCGCCTCCCCATCATATCGCATTGGCCTTGGACGCACCCGCCTCCCCATCATATCGCATTGGCCTTGGACGCACCCGCCTCCCCATCATATCGCATTGGCCTTGGACGCACCCGCCTCCCCGTCACATAGCATTACCCTTGGACGCACCCGCTTCCCCGTCATATCGCATTGGCCTTGGACGCACCCGCCTCCCCATCATATCGCATTGGCCTTGGACGCACCCGCCTCCCCATCATATCGCATTGGCCTTGGACGCACCCGCCTCCCCATCATATCGCATTGGCCTTGGACGCACCCGCTTCCCCGTCATATCGCATTGGCCTTGGACGCACCCGCCTCCCCTCATATCGCATTGGCCTTGGACGCACCCGCCTCCCCATCATATCGCATTGGCCTTGGACGCACCCGCTTCCCCGTCATATCGCATTGGCCTTGGACGCACCCGCCTCCCCATCATATCGCATTGGCCTTGGACGCACCCGCTTCCCCGTCATATCGCATTGGCCTTGGACGCACCCGCCTCCCCATCATATCGCATTGGCCTTGGACGCACCCGCCTCCCCATCATATCGCATTGGCCTTGGACGAATTACCCGCTTCCCCGTCATATCGCATTGGCCTTGGACGCACCCGCCTCCCCATCATATCGCATTGGCCTTGGACGCACCCGCCTCCCCATCGTATCGCATTGGCCTTGGACGCACCCGCCTCATATCGCATTGGCCTTGGACGCACCCGCCTCCCCATCATATCGCATTGGCCTTGGACGAATTACCCGCTTCTCCGTCATATCGCATTGGCCTTGGACGCACCCGCCTCCCCATCATATCGCATTGGCCTTGGACGCACCCGCCTCCCCATCATATCGCATTGGCCTTTCACGGACGCACCCGACATAGTCACAATTTCATGTTTTTATTTTTGTATTTATACACGATTCTGACATTGGGGACACCACAGTGGTGTCTATACACCATCTACTCCACGTCCCTTGGTAAAAACCGATGAAAAGACAGGCTTGGTATTACACATATGCACACTCGCCGTCACGCAAGCTTACAGTATGCATGCAAGGTCGCTTAGACTCTGAAGCCAGCTTGATGCACTGCAATTTATGGCACAAATGTCTAGGCAACGGTGTAAAGAAAAAGAAAAATGCTCGTCCCCCGGGGAGCTGTGGTAAGTTCGCAAGCATATTTACCCGGATTTCGTCTGCGAATTACTCCGATTCTTAATTTCCTGAGTACACAGTGAACGTTGGCAGGGAGAGAAACACTTTCTGGCAAACGACCTCACTCTGCATCTTCGTGAGAGCTCGATCACCTTGCTCATGGCGACATCTTACTAATGGGCTGGCCTCTTCTCATAGATTCAAGAAAAGATGTACACGTAGCTTGGCTTCCAGGCTGGTCGGTTTTTATATTCCAAACTAGTGAATGGTGGGGTCTGGCTGCATGAGACTAACCATCCTTCATTTCTTATCCGGCTAACTAAAACATGCATTAGTGAGAATAGGAGAAGGAGAGAGTGACCAGTGCTATGAGTAGCAGACTTGAGTGTTTTTTTTAGTTCGGAAAAGAAATATCCACAAGCCTGTGAGTCAGGCTGGAATAAGAAGAGAAAAACGAAGTGGAGGAGAACTGAGGACGTCTTTATTACTTCTATCATGTCTATACAAAATCATGCTGTCGAAGCAAACCCCTCCACATACACACACACACACACACACACACATACACACACACACACACACACACATACACACACACACACACACAAACATACCCACACCTACACACATACACACACACAACACATATACACACATACACACACACACACACACACATACACACACACACATACACATACATACACGCACACAACACACATAGACACACATACACTCACAATACACACACCCACACATACACACATACACACATATACAAACATACACACACAAACACACAAACACACAGACAAACACACAGACACACACATATACACACATACACACAATAAACACACCCATACACACAGACATACACACATACACGTACACATACTGAGACAAATACACGTACACACACATACACACACACACACACATGCACGATACACACCCATACACAGACATTACACCCATACACACGCGCGCGGGCCTACACACGCATGCATACATACATACATACGCACACGTCACGCAAATACACACACATACACGCACACACATATATACACGCACGCATATATACACACCCACACACTCCTCTTATAAATTTTTTTACCATGGTAACCATGTAAGTTTGATGGTAAATCGATTGCACCGATGGTAATTGTGCTTTTGTTCATGGTAATGATGGTAATACCGCGGCAACACCATGGTATGATGAAGTGAGTAACAAACTTTTCAGTGCATGTATGGCACAGCCGCACAGCCATGGTAGAACCATGGTAGAACCAGGGTAGAACCATGGTACACACAGTCAATGTACTTCGTATGGTACAAAAATTTATGGTTATTCGGTGGTTTCAATGGTATTTTTCTCGTAAACAGTGTCATTTTTACACAATTTCCTTAACTTTGCAATTGACTCCGCCACCATGTCAGTTTATGTTTATGTATGTGCGTATATTTTGTATGTTCTTTACCGGTGGAAAATGAATAAATGAATACAATTAATAAACATTTCTACAATATTAATGGAAATACGAGGCCGTTTGAAATCCACCTCTATATATCACCCTTATTTCTAGATAAGAGTTTGCTCATGGTATCGATGTGATTTTTGTTGTGACCTAAAAACACACAAAAAACAAAGTCCCCCCTTTTTCAAATTACCATAACTTTTGAACAAAACAATTTTTAGCAAAATAATTACTTACTTCTGTGTGAAATGTGACTGATCCTTCAAGGAATGCGTGAATGAGCTTGCATTAAAGGTAAAAGTGTCACTTTCAAAAGTCACAGGAGTCATTTGTTATGCCCCAAAACAGTAAATGATAGTATTTTCTGCTTGGTTTATGTAGTGTGAGCTCAACAACTAAACGACAACTCACAATGGCATTGTTATAACTTGTTACGATTTTAGAAAATGTCATGATATATTTTATTGAAAAAAAAAACATTTGACTTTATGAAAAAAAAACTCAATGAATTTCACCATTTCAAAAATTAGGAATGCTTAAATTGTTTGAATTGAGCTCATTCAACCCTAAACAATATCAAAAGTGTGAGGGGATGTGTAAGGGGGTAAAACGATTGATGATTACCATAAACAACACTTAATTATTCACCCAAAACAGAATTGGTCGAAATCCTGTATCACAATTTCCTTAAAACGTGCCTTGTGAATTTCAAAGAGTGACATTTTTGCCTTTGATATGTGCTCACTCATGCATGACTTGACTGATCAATCACATTTTTACACCGAAGTTAGTCAATAGCCCCGTTCATATACCATATACCGTTATTATTACCGATGCACATCGGTAAGCAAGTTTCCAGCGAGCCGCAAAAGCACCGTTCATATACACCCCCAAAAGCCGTAATGTTGCGGTGTTTTGGACAGCTGGACTCTCTCCAAACCAATGGTGACATGCTCCGCTCAGCCATAAGAGCGGTAGGATTAGCGACCAACAGGCCAGAGCGCGATGCTAAAGGCGCAACATTTACGCCTATTTTGCGGACGCAGTTTATAAGATTCGCTTACCGCAATATTGCGGTATTATTACTAGGTCTCGATCCGCTAAATAGCCGCAAAATAAGCGGAAAAAAGGAGGAAGCAAATACCGCATTATTTGAGTGGTTCCTGTTCATATACGCAGCTATCGGTAATGCATCGGCAAAATTGCCGCAAATGTTGCGCCTTTTTCGCGGATAGGCGGTGTATATGAACGGGGTTAATGAGTGTAGGAACACTCCTGCCAAATTATTTTGCTTAAAATTGTTTTGTTTAAAAGTTATGCTATTTTGAAAAACGGGGTACTTACTTTTTTGTTGTGTTTATATGAATCCAAAGAAGATGCGTGCATTCCATTCA
>CAVLGW020000442.1:0-10000 GCA_963669155.1 Arbacia lixula
AATAAATAACACCATCTTTAATTACAATATACCAAGCAATCATACACCACTGATTAACTACACTAAAAACATAATGTACTTGCTTACGTAGTAATCAGAACAACTTTGAAGAACTAACAATAAGTTATACTCAAATACAATATCTGAATTAATTAAAAGCGAAACTGTTAGAGTATTAGTCATATCAATATACATGCATTAAGGT
This sequence comes from Arbacia lixula, assembly GCA_963669155.1. Lineage (NCBI taxonomy): Eukaryota > Metazoa > Echinodermata > Echinoidea > Arbacioida > Arbaciidae > Arbacia > Arbacia lixula. The sequence goes on from CAVLGW020000442.1 coordinate 206, forward strand.
ATTTTCTCAATTCGGTGCTTTCGGTAGTAATCAGAAACAATCTTGAAGGAAAGAACAGAATGTAACGAAATAACAATATGAATTTAAACAGTAGTACGAATCGGTTGACGTATTCGTCATTAATCATTAAGGTATTTCTCAATCCGGTGCGTTCGGTAGTAATCAGAAACAATCTTTGAAAGAAAGAACAAGATGGTATCGAAATTACATTTGAATTTGAATTTAAAAGCAGTAAGAAACGGTTGACGTATTCGTCATTAATCATTTACATGATTAAGGTATTTCTCAATTCGGTGCGTTCGGTAGTAATCAGAAACAATCTTGGAAGGAAAGAACAAGATGGTATCGAAATAACATTTGAATTTGAATTTAAAAGTAGTACGAATCGGTTGACGTATTCGTCATTAATCATTAAGGTATTTCTCAATTCGGTGCGTTCGGTAGTAATCAGAAACAATCTTGGAAGGAAAGAACAAGATGGTATCGAAATAACATTCGTATTTGAATTTAAAAGTAGTACGAATTGGTTGACGTATTCGTCATTAATCATTAAGGTATTTCTCAATTCGGTGCGTTCGGTAATAATCAGAAACAATCTTGGAAGGAAAGAACAAGATGGTATCGAAATAACATTTGAATTTGAATTTAAAAGCCGTACGTTCGTCATTAATCATTAAGGTATTTCTCGATTCGGTGCGTTCGGTAGTAATCAGAAACAATCTTGGAAGGAAAGAACAAGATGGTATCGAAATAACATTCGAATTTAAATTTAAAGAGTAAGAAACGGTTGACGTATTCGTCATTAATCATTAAGGTATTTCTCAATTCGGTGCGTTCGGTAGTAATCAGAAACAAACTTGGAGGGAAAGTACAGGAGATGTTCCACGCAGTGCGGGTAAATACGACAAGGTCAACCCCACCAGGGGCCCGCTATTATCGGGAAACCGATCAGTAGCACAGAGGCAGGGAATATCCTCTAACTACGCTTAAACCAGGAATTAAAACCCAGAATACAACCGATTGAAACGAACGATGTCGCCTAAATTATCATTATGGACATTTCGAGTTTAAAAGTGCACGGCGCTTGTCTGTTTTTTGGAGGCTTGCGTCGCGACAGGGAGATATGCGATACGCGCATTTAGCCTCAAGTTCAAGTTACTTTCCTGACGAGTTTCGTCAAAATAGAATATGATGGCGAAACTTAAACTTTAGGGAGAGGACGTTTTGGAAGTTTGTGTGACTTCCAAGCAATCTCGAACTGTCATCATCAATTTCGGCACTGATGGTCTGTCTCTTCCAAAACCAAACATTTTCTTTTGAATAGTCTGACTGAAAAACACTTTCGCCAGTTTGTTCAGCACATTTACCGACACAGTACAGTGCACGTATTAAGTAAACATAGTTTAGCGCATTCTCGTCATTTTGAATCATTTTATTTTACACAGTTGGAACAATATTGTACAGTCATATTTTCCGATAATGTATACATTAGTCATGTTAGTGTTTTTTTTTTTTAACAATGTAATAAACAAATCATGATAGTGAAATAAACAAATAACATGACTGCAAAAGGACCCCCTGAAAACAAATACTGTAACTTGTGATGGATGTTCCTTGAACATAAACAAAATATACTACCCGCAGACAAGACAGTATGACAAGAACACGGTAGGACAAATCAAAGAAAGAAACCGGAAGAATAAAGATTATCAGGTAATCGTGAGAGTTAATTTGACACAAAGATGTCTCGAATTTTTGGAAGAATGTATATACTTTAAACGTAGCCCGCCCCTTTTGCAGACTTAAATCTGAATGTTCCCTGACTTTGTCATAATTTATGAGAGAGTGGCTATATAACCTTTCCCTGGAATCGACAAAGCGTAATATTCGGTTTTGAGGAAATAACCTTTGATAATTGATCGAGTTTTTTTTTTCGTACTACGAGAATAGTCAAATCTCGGTGAAAACTAATTAGATTTTCATTTATTCAACGGGAGTTATAGTACCTCTGACCTTACAATTTCATACTTGGTATCCCAAAGATACCTACTAAATATGTGGAAGCATTCATGAAGTTTGCAGACGTTTGTAAAAGGGACGGGCCACCTTTAAAACGTGAAGATATCAGATGTTTTTTATAGAGAAAAAAAGGAGAAAGAGAAAAGAAGGTGAGGTGGAGAAAATGGTGATTTTTGTCAAGGGCTATTGGTTTCTGCCACGCGTACGACGGACTACGTGCGGAGAACCAGTAGCGTCTGAAACCTCACGGGATTTCACCAAGTGGAGCTATTTTTGAATGACACTGGGTGAAGGGCAATTTTGCAAGTTCATCTGCAGGAATTGTGTCACAAAGGTGAAGGCAAGGGGTAATAGTGGCTACAATCACTGGACCCGTAATGAACACGTTACTTATAATGACAGATCTGCTGTGTCGTAGTATAGTAGCGGTGGTGGTCTGTGACTGAAGATCACGAGGTCCTAGGTTCAAGTCAACACTTGTGTCCTTCAGCAAGACACTTCGTCTGCATCGTTGCTCTCCACTCATGAGAATAAAAGGGTACCTGCAGGGTGTTTCACCAAGCTCTTCGTAAGTTACGAACGACTTTACGGACGACTGGTGTTCCCTTCTTGTGCTAAATGCGATACCAAACTTTGTTCATCGAGAATGTGATTTAACACAAGAATGGATCAACAGTCGTTCGTAAAGTCGTTCGTAACTTACGAACAGCTTGGTGAAACACCCCCTGGACGATATATGAATGATCTTGGACCCAGCGCTGATATCGTGTAGCAGGTACGAAATAATATCTAGGGAATGGAGATGGTGCACATATTTGTACATGATGCGTTCTTGTATCCATCGACTAGGGCTATAATTGCAACACCCCTCTCAATTCGGTATTCGGACTGCGAAATGGGATAGACCCTCTTTATCATAAAAAAAAACCGTTCCGCAGTCAGTACATAATTTGATATCGACGGTGTGAAATTATTTCTTCTCTTGTCCTCAAATTAAGACAATACTTGGACGTGCTGTCACGACAGAACAACCCTGCGACCATTATGGGCTCCATAATCATGATAGTCATTACCACAGACAATTCTTTACCGTGAAGCCCGATGAAACTGGGCTGTCTCTATTTTACGTGACGATTAACCACGTTGACGCGTAATGAAAATTATTCGGCAAAATCGTCACCCCCTGGTATTCTGTCGAACAAATTAATAGTAATTAAGTATGTTGAGATTTACACTACTTCAAATAGATTTAAGTGTTATAGATCGCATGAAATCATGCATAGTCCAGGGATTATAATAGTGTTTAAAATATTTATTTGTTATATGTGCGTGTCGGCTTTGCAAATATATGTGTGTAAACTCTGATATGCTATCGAAAAATTGGTAAGTTGAAGAATAATAACTTTGTGAATAATGCCAGTAGTTTAAACTTAAAAAATAAAAGGTACTTGTCAGAGGTAATGACATCATATCCAAAATTGTATGCGAGATTGCAAGTCAGACAGAACGAAATATCTACGCTTGTCGAGGAAATCGCTACTCATCGCGTCAGCTATCTGAGGTGAAAAACTTTTTCAAGTTCAAAGACAAACATGTGTTTTGCATTTGTCGGTAAACAGCAAACATCATTGCCCCGTGCCTGAATGGCGGCCTTGATCGCTAAACAAACGACCCAACATGTGGCTTTCTGCTAACGATTCAATTTAACCCGCCAGAATCGTAACCAACTTAAACAATTTGCCTCAATAACTCCTGTCATGTACGAGCAATGGTGAGATACGTCACAGCGTCGTGCAGCTGACACGGGCGAATGGGTACGGAGGCATCAGGAGGACATGCCCGCGTCTCGCCTCGCTTTCACTAAACCCCTCAAAAAGTTCTGCAACTCAGGTTTGAGGGGTCATACATCTTCAGTTGCTTCATTATTGAACATAAATGTGGTATCATAAGACAGCTTGATTATTCATCTTTACAATGATGTATCGTTTGTAATGCTTACGCAATCATGAAATGCGGAGACCTTCTGAATATGCAGCAAGGTCAGAAATAAAATGTTGCAAAATTCTGTGTTTTCCGTTTGTTTTGCACGTGAAATGAGTTTGAATGATGTTGATGCAGCGGCGTGTGAACGTTCATTGTCACGTTGACACTATTCAAAACAGATTGTATCTTCAAAATAAATGGAGCCTTCGCTGTTGAGAACAGTGCATTTTGCAACATTGAACAGTTTTTCCATAATTCGGGAAAACTGCACATTTCATGATTGTATAATCGTAGCAAATCGCACACCAATGTGAAAAGGAATAGCTTTCTAATGATACCCCAGTCACGTACGATGATGAAAAAACAAGTGATATATCATCCCTCAAACTTGAGTTGCAGATTTTTGCGGGGTTTATATTGTCACATTTATGCACATGTTATACACAACATGTTATACATAGATAGCGGTAGAAATCCCAGACCACAATATAGTTTATTCTTTAGTATATAATCACAATCATGTAGTTGCTTTTAAGAAGGAAAATGAACATTTTTAGAGAAATGTTCATGTTAATTGTTCGCACCTTTGGCCTTAACATCACCTATGGGTAACCTATACCTTACAAGCTATGTTTTTTAGGTTTCCCTCCATAATAATTTGTACAACCCATTTTGTTTGCCAGTTCAAGATGAACTGTCCTGATGTATGTTTGCTTATACCTTGTTAATTCCTTGTGTTCAATCAAAGCAAAAAAAAAGTAAAAAAAAATCAAAGCAAAATTCTCGTTGCACAGCATAGTATTTGGTCAGACGGCTAAACAGGAATGTCTACGCCCCATCCCTGATTTAAATGAGAATAAAAGTGATAATAAATTTATCATAGAAACAGAACAAAAATCAAGGGAAAATTGAGAAAAAACCCATGAGAAAATGAAATGAGCAATGATGTTCCTTTTATTAAGACCACGATTACTAGCATTGAGGGTTGATCAATTAACTGTACGAAATTGTAATTTTTTTTGCGTGCCATGCTCAATCGAGATACTTTCCAGATCATCATGTGTCCTACTGAACGAGATTACAGGACAAATAATTAGGATTTCTAAACACACACAGCTTCCTTAAAAATAATATGTCTGCTTTTTCTCGATCTGTTACTTGGATTCGTTGGCTGCTATTCAATTCATCTTCATATCATGGTTTCCATGCTCATTAAATCACGCATTTCAGGTTACAGTTCGATATTCCGAAGATTCGTTATTCCGAAGGTTTGTAATTCCGAAACACGTACATTGCCTATACCTCGATGCTCGTTAGTCAGAAAACGAAAAAGGGTTCGTTAATCCGAGCATTTGTCGCGTAACGTTCGGAATAACGAGTGCTTCCCACATTTCATTGTACAAAATCGCTGTTGCATACGACAAAACTTTGATATCAATATTAATTTTCACACCGAAATAGGTGTGTGTGTGTGTGTGTGTGTGTGTGTGTGTGTGTGTGTGTGTGTGTGTGTGTGTGTGATAAGTCAGTCATGATATTGTCTTAAGGAAATATTGTTTAGGCACATGAGTAGTTAGATCGAGGTGATATTGATATGGTTAATGGGAATGACAAATGATTCAGACATATATAATTTTAAACAACATATTATATCAAGCATATATCCTTATCTATGATTTCAAGTTGAGTGTGCTTTCAAAATGTCAAATGCCTATGTAAAAGAACCAGATCAACTCACCCCCTCTCTCTTTCCATCTCTCTCTCTCTCTCTCTCTCTCTCTCTCTCTCTCTCTCTCTCTCTCTCTCCTCCCTCTCCCTCTCTCCCTATCTATCTCGATATTCACCTATCATACGAAGCATCCATCACTCGACCACTTTATCGATTCCGGGGCACACCTGTTTATCTGTTTTGCCTTGGCGCGGGATTCATAGTACATCAACTTTGGTCAAGCGACCTTTTTTTTTCTTTTCATCTTCCAGCACCCTTTTTACTGTCCCTCTCGCTGCTGAATGGCGCCCGCAGTCTCAAGAAAACACCACTCTCCCTTTCAACTCTTCCCATTATAATACCTTAAACCCTTTGTGAGCATTCTGTTTATCCTCGTACTCCGCGCCCTCTGACATAGATTTGCGTGTGGCCTTATTCCTCAATCAGCTTCCCCTCAAGTATTATATAACCCACCAACCATCTCCCCCACATTTTGTTATATTCTGAAGAAGAAGGAGGGACAGGGGCATAGCACTTTCGTCGCGGTTTAGATTATCCGCGGAGAGGGATTTGGAAGAAAGGGGTTTGCAAGTCGACAAAGGGCGGGATTAATAAGATGGCCCATGTAAACAGTCCTTCTTCTTTCTTCAAGACAGAATGGAAGTCGAGTCGGGACACTTTGATGGGTACCTTGTCCTTGGATTATCCCTCAGTGCCCAGCGCCCCGTAATCGTGGGCCACTTACATCAGACTTAAAGGTCGGGTGACTTTTATTATTATTATCATTATTATTTTTTTTTTTTTACAAAATTCATGAAACACGACGTGGATCAGCGCTTTACTCCAACTAAAGATGTATGAAGCGTAGCACTTCATACATCATTGCTCCGACAAAAATATATGCAATCTCACAGTTATAGCTTCCCGAACTTTTCTTAGGAAAAACCCCGAAAAACTATCTTTGTTAACGTTTAAAACACTCCGTTTCGCAGCGACCATAGATTTTACCAGACATAAACCGTATTGGCTCTGTTCAGTGCACGATGCGTCAGTCAGCGGGCATTGCTCTACGCTCGACGCTCAAAGCATGAACCGCAATGCGGACATCGGGCACTAGTACCCTGGCTACTCGCCGAAATCTAGCAGTCTAAAATTTCACTTAGAATCAGTTCTCAGTTTTAATTCTTAAACAGTATTCTCTTCCATATCCGTGGTATTTACAAAAGTTTATTTTATGACCTGCAAAATAGCTATCTTACCTTTAAAAACGGCCCCCTCGGCGCGTATTCAACCCGTCTCACAAACGCGAATATGATAATCATCGTAATTACCGGCGTCTTTTTTCATCATGGCCTTCCTCACGTCGACCTGCCAAAGCCAACACCACTCTCATCCTAGACCAGCCCTTCGTCGTGTGTTCCCTCTCAACTTAACTCTTTGTGTGCCACGAGTGTCTTGTAATGCACACAAATTCCATAGAGCAGCAATTTATCTGGTATACAAAGACTTAATGCATTAATATCTCAGCTTATTATACATCCACGATTTACAGGTGGATTAATTTATCATCAATACACAAATAAATAATTCAGAGCAGGATTTTGTCTGGAACGGAAAGGATCAAGGCACAAAGAAAATATGTGACTCGTTATGAAAATATTCAGCACATAACCATAATCAACTAATATTCCTTGCCATTATATTCCCTCTAAATAAAGGTTTTGTAAGGTTTCATGAGCTTATAATGCACCCACGATAAGGCACGAAACAAATAATCTACCCATATTCGATAAATGAGCTGAAAAACACAACTAATCAATTCGTCGCCCGTATTTCTTCCGGAATGTGAGCTTATACAATATAATATACATCCATGATTAAGAATTGTGATATCCAGGGAAAAACAAGATCAAGCAGCCAACTTATGGTGGAGGCAAGGTTGTCGTTAAAGGTAATAATTCCACAATAAAGTTTTGGGAATGTTTGGGGGAAATGGATTGTTTGTTGAATCTCTACCGTAAGATTTTATGATATTCATCAAAACAATCGAAATCCACATACAAATAGGGACCACTCTGGATCCTTTGATCCCGTGACTGGGGTGATAATCTTGCATGATCCTGTTGAAAAGCAATGTTTATACTAATGAGGCTACCCTGGGCCAAAAAGAACACCACATGATCTGCATTCTTGTACAATTCCTTGATTTTAGCCATCATTTCAAACATCCTAGTACACATTGCTTTCAATATTACGAGATGACTGGGCAAAGATATCGTAATTTTAGTTTTATTTTGATTTATGCAAATGAAATTCTACACCCAAGGCTGGTAATAACACCGTTTACCCTTCATAGATACTATTTAGAAGATAGTAAAGCTTTCGGTAGCACCATGTGGTTGTATTCTTTCGGATAATTGACGCATTTATAGGGTGAAGAAAGGGAAGGAAAGTGAACAAGAAGAGAGGTGATTTTGACATTTTACAAGACTTACAAGAAACTTTTTTTTAGGTTTGGTTTTCGGTGTTTTAAACCGAAAATAAATGGGACGAAATGGAGGTACAAGGAGAGGGTGTGTGGTGATTGAGGGTTGTGAACTAGTTAAAAAGTAGTTATAAAGAGAAAAGAAGAAGAAAGAAATGAGAAAAGTGTGCAGAAGTTATAGTACGTTTTGCAACTAACTACAGGTTTTTTCAACATCTGACAGAAAGAGTATCAGTTTCGACGTTTCGGGTAGTATTTCTCTGTCCGTCATCCGGAGAATAACTCGAAGAAACTAATGAGCGCGCCGAGTATTTAAGGGATCCGAAGGGATCCGAAATAACCCGAGACAAATACATGTAATAAAAAAAATGTGTGACACGGAAAAAGGCGAGAGATGTTGTGAACATGATTTTTTTTTAAATTATCACTTATCAATACATTTCCTTTATGACAAAAAAAAATGTCCATCGATGAAGCAATGCTTGAAGATCGATAAAAGATCATTGAAACTCTAAGGTGGAAGAAAAATATAAAAAGAAATGGACGAAATAAAGAAGGAAAGGAAAAAGAAAGATTGAACGCAAGGGAACAAGAATTTGTGTGATAACATAAGTACGAATATTCCAAAAACACGAGAATGCCTTTAAAGGGCATATACTGTACTGGGAAGGCAAAAAAGCCTTCAAAATGTAATTGTTAGCAATCTTCTTGCCAATGGTCTTAAATTCATGTATTGTCAATTTTAGAAGCTTGCTAAAAGTTATTTGCCCTCAAATGATGCACATTTGGAGCAATGAGTGATTAAATCACAAATCCTAAAAATGTTCGGCCTGAACATTTTGAGGATTTAATCATTAATCATTAATTACTCCAAATGGGGATCATTTGAGGGAGAATAACTTTCAGCAAGCTTCTAAAATGGACAATACATGAATTTATGACCATTGGCAAGATGACTGCTCACGATCACCTTTTGAAGGCTTTTTTTGCCTTCCCAGTACAGTATATGCCCTTTAAGATGAATGAAATATTAAAATGGACGAAAGGTGAGAATACGAAGGGAGAAAGAAACAGAGAAGATAGAAAGAAAGGATGGAGGTTAATTACAGTGGTGTTGATAGGAGGGGTTCCAACTAGAAATTGTCTATTAACAACTAAGTACGAGAGCTCCTTTAAGACCATTGAAACAGTAGTGTGAACAAAAGCCGACAAAAGAAAGTACATAAAGAAAGAAAGCAAGAAAGGAGAAAGGGCAAAAGAAATGAGAAAGAGAGAGAGAAAGAGAGAGAAATAGAAGGAGGGAAAGAGAGGGGGGAGTGATGGAGAGAGAGAGAGAGAGAAAGAGAGAGAGAGAGAGAGGGGGGGGGGGGGGAGGAGGGGGGAGAGACCGGCGCGAAATCGCTGTGTGTGGGCCTGTTGTGACCCAGCGGAAAGCTTCTCCGTTCTAATCCAGGGGTTCACTGTACTTTCTGTCTTCTATCGCTGAGATTATTGATAAAATGAAGACCGCTTGGAGAAAGGAGCGAATGGCTGTGAATGAAAGAAATAAGAAGCCAAAGATATGCACTCTTCTCTGACCCCCCTTTTTTTCGTAAGTCCC
>CAVLGW020000443.1:0-14576 GCA_963669155.1 Arbacia lixula
TGAAAATATATTTCACATATGTTAAAATAATTTTTCTACATTTTTCCTCAGTAGTGCTAAGCCCCGCCTCCAAAAATTTCCTCCAGCTCAAGATTCCCACGGTGACATCATCAAATGTAGAAATAAACTGAACAATAGACAAAGTTATGCACATAGCTATTCATTGCAATGAATACCTGCAATTGCTTATAATAGCATCATATCTTTGATATATTATGCAAACTTCTTTCTTCTTCGTTGGCACATTTTGCAAATTTGTGACATAGCAAACAATTATTCCCATATGAAAGGTTGTAAGATGGTATTGTGTAAAGACATGTGATGCTCTTGTCATGCTTGTGAGCTGATGAAGGTATTCATTGTAATAGCTAGGTATGTGCATAAATTGTGTCTGTTGTACTGCTCATTTCTACCTTTGATGATGTCACCGTGGGAATCTTGAGCTGGAGGAAATTTTTGGAGGCGGGGCTTAGCAGTACTGAGGAAAAATGTAGAAAAATTATTCTAAAATATATGAAATATATTTTCATTACACAGTAAGTGATTTTGTAATATACGTACCATAATACACCAGCAGAAGTCAACATATATTTTGATGTCAGGGGACCTTTAAACTTTCTTCAATATAAAAAAATCACGGCGGTCTAGGCTAATATTTTTTTTTTTTTTTTTCATTACTGTACCACCCTTGCAGGCCATGTCGCCGAATCATGTGAATTTTGTGTCTTTTTATTTTTCCATGATTTAGATCCTTAAAATCGCAAAAAATGTCTTATCAAATAATCTTTATTACATTCTGCAGTGTTCTGAATCAGCAAGTGTGGTACACAAAAATAGATCTCTCGATTTCATTTGTTCTTTCAAAGTCACCACAGACAAACCAAATCAGCTTCCTGGTTTCTGATGAAGAAACCTTCGAAAATATAGTTGGTAACTTTAGATGGTGTCGTCGAAATCCTTTGCAATCTGTTGAAAAACTCGGTAAGCTTGTACTCATATTTTAGTTAATATTTTTATTTGTGAAAAGACATTAGTTCTTTCATGGATCAAAATGTGTATTGCGTACTTGTATCGTGTAAAGATGGGAATTTGACCATCAGGAATGGGGCACAAATGCTATTTTCGAAGTGTGGTACGGGATGGTAAAACGGGGCAGGGCCACTGATGTGCAAGTGGCTTCATCCTTGCACAGCCCCACTCGCTCAAAATGACGCATGTGTGGAAATGAATTGGGCCAAGACCAAGAATTGGAAAAGTGGGCAGGGCCGGGTCCGGTAAGGGTCCGGGCCGCGTATTTTTTATTTACACCACTGCTCCGCCAAAATTCCCAGAAATAAGAAAGAATGGGCTCGCATGTCTAATCTGTGTGCTCAACCAAAGCTCTTGGATCGTTCTCCCGTGAGATTTGATTGTGTCGATTGCTGAGTCTAGACTAGTCGAGTTGACGTTGTCTCATCTTGGTCTGAGCTCGATGTATTGTACTCTGTCTGCTAGAATTGTATAAACACACTCATTCTGTCAAACGCTATGTATCTTATTCATTTGTTGAAACAAGGTTTGTTTTTAAAAACTAAATTATTATGAACGAAATCAAGGAGATGTGCACGATGAAAGGTGTGGTCTTGCGCGAGTCGTGGCGTTTCTGTGGATTTTTTCAGTATTGTGGCGGAGGCGGAGCAGTGGTGTAAATCAAAATACGCATCCGGGCCCTGTTTCTGCATTAGAATGCCACTGGTATCTCATTAGAAACTGTCGCTCGTATCAATAATGACAGACCGTTTCTCAAAGAGAACGCTTACTTAGTTTGATAGCAGTGACATCTCGTATTACTAAATCAGATTTTCCAAACACTAACACTAACAGTTTTTATAACCTTTCATACTTCTAGTTTCAATGGAACTTCTTGATATCAGGTTGAAATGTATCTTGAAATGTATGATTATGTTTTGTTTGAGATGTTGATTTTTCTATGCCTTGATGTCATTTGTTAAACAAATTATTTTGATGAATGTTTTTGTTATATTAAAAGAAATTAGGTATTAATATTGTTGATCCCTCATTTTCAAATTGTTAATTCAAATTATAAGTTTTCTTTCACAAGTAGAAATACTTGTATGGTTTCCATTTTGGTCATTTGTTTGTATTGAAAGGTACCATGTCAGTACTAGTCTCGGCAAACATGCCATTCTTAAAGGGCATATACTGTACTGGGAAGACAGCAAAGCCTTCAAAAATTTGATCGTGAGCAATCTTCTTGCCAATGGTCTTAAATTCATGTAATGTCCATTTTAGAAACTTGCTGAAAGTTATTTGCTCTCAAATGATCCACATTTAGAGTAATTAGTGATTAAATCACAAATCCTTAAATTGTTCGGCCCGAACACATTGAGGAATTGTGATTCAATGATATATTACTTCAAATGTAGATCATTTGAGAGCAAATAACTTTCAGCAAGTCTCTAAAATGGAGAATACATGAATTTAAGACCATTGGCAAGAAGATTGCCCATGATTTCCTTTTGAAGGCCTTTTTGTCTTCCCAGTACAGTATTCCCTTTAAAATTGATATCTGCAAATTGTAAAAAGGGGTAAATAAATGTTTTTATAACTCGGAATCTTTGTCTAGATGATGGACAGGGCACACTGCCCAAAACCTCGAGACTGATGCTCTCTTTTAAGATTTTGAAAGAAACCTATGGTCAGTTGCAAAACTCTCTTCTGTAACTTCTCCACACTTTGCCTTTCTCCTTTTCTTTCTTCTTTTCTCCGTATAACTACCATACTTTTTGACTGGTTCACAACTCTCATGGATGGCTTACGAAGAGCGGCACTAGAGGTTGGGTTAGGATATGTGTTAGGGTTAGATTAAATAAGCAATTTGTTTTTACTATCTGGACGAATGACTGAGAAACACTAGCACTTATATAATAAGAAAAGAATTGCTTATCTACCGTAATCTAACCCTAACCTTATCCCTGACCTGACCTCTAGTGCCGCTCTTTGTATGCTATCCAACTCTCATCACCACCCTCTTCTATGTCCATTTCATCCCACTTATTTTTGGTTTAAATTAACGAAAGCAAAAGCTACAAATAGTCTTGTAAAGTGTTCTTTATCTCTCCTCTTTTCACTCTTTCTTTTCCTTTCTTCACACCATAAATGGGCCAATTATCCTGAAAGAATACAACCATATGGTGGTAACAAAGGATTTATTTTATATTAGTATTTACATGTTCACTCTCGCCGTGGAAACAGTTTAGGAACATGTGCATTTTTTATATTTCTTTCTAAAATTGTCTTCTAAAGATGTCTTGACCAACTTCATCATCAAAGCACACTACAAGATGGAGGATGATGATCTATTCAGGTAAGATTTTTATTTTAATTTGATAGAAAAATGCTTTAGAAAACATTTTTTTTTACCCCATAATATATGGAAATTAATGAAAGTGCTAGGAGAGATAATTAACAATTTCATGAGTTTGACATTAAAAAATAGCCTACACTGTACATGAAAGTATTTGTAACTATAATGTTTGGTGAATAAACGTAATGTAGCTAACCATGCCTTCTTGTTTGCAGTTGCAATAGGGAACTGAAAATATTTATTATGAAAAGTGTTATAATGTGCTGCATTAATTGCTATCACACTATATGGTTAAGTCACACAAGTATCAGATACACCCACTTTGAGGAACCTTTACTAAAAGCTGTAGGGACGAAAATGACTCACTCTTTATTTTTTAATGTCCTTTTTATATAACGTACATGTGTAAACATGTGTAACATATATCTGTAACATGTGTAATAATTGTGTGTGTGAGCGCACAAATTACATGATGGTTTACATGTAATACATTTGAATGCATTGCTGAGGTGTCTCGTATCACATTACTGTACATCGTGCTGTGACACTGGCTTGCATTATATGCAGAGAGACAACTTGGCGCATACATTTAGTACAGGCCAGTGTCTACATGTACAGGCCACAAGTCTACATGTTTTGTTTTCTGAAGGTTGGCATCTCTGTGGGTGAGTTGTGGGTAGCCATTTTGCAAATTAAGGACAAGTTGGAGTATGTACACCTTCCTAGAGTCATGTCTGCCATCCTGTAACCCATTGTAACATAGAAGATGAGAGAATATTTAGGCCCGATTTACACCAAAAGGCCGGCCTGAGGCCCTCAATTGTGTGCATTTACACCGAATACCAGGGCTGGCTTTGAGGCCTCCTTTCCCAACCTCGCTGCACGCGGCGCCCTACAAAGCACAGCATCGCTTTGCGCGTAATAGGAGGCCCGAGGCCTCCTTTCCTTTTACACCGCATTTAGGCCGGTCTCCAGTGGTCCCAAATCGGGGCGGTCCTCGGGCCTTCTTTGCATTTACATCAAGCTTTATGCTGGCCTGAAAGCTTGGTGTAAATGGGGTCTTAGCCTTGACTAGATTCAGAGCTGCCAAGTCTCCCTGATTTCACTGGAGACTCCCTGAAAGTGGGCCAATATTACTGCATTGGATTTCATCACGTTACCCATCTCCCTGATTATTGATAGATTATTGTCATTAGGTTGTATGCATTTCATAGACATCTCCCTGATTTCTGATGAAATTTTCCAAAATCTTCCTGATTGTTGATTTTCAATGTTGGTAGCTCTGTAGATTTCACTGAAAGGGCTTTTTGGGGTAATTTCAATTTACAGAGAAATTTTAGGCATACACCCAGTAGTAAAGATAGCGTGCTCCATCCTGTAAATGAATGAAAAACAAGTCAGAAAAAAACTCTTGGAACCAGAAAGGATTTGAACCTGCAATCTACTGCTTACCGGGCAGCGACTTAACCATGCAAGCTATTTCTAGTTCACGGATCAAGACTTCTACTGGGTGTATGCCTCAAATTTCTATATTCAGTCTTGTTCACAAGAAACCCAAAGAGTTTACCTTGAGTCTTAGTACACAATGCATCAGCAGATTTCCTCACATAAGCCCTGTCTTAACAGACCTTCTGAAAACTGAGTTACCGCAACAACGTCTGGGTAACTTTTTTTTACCCTGCCTATTAAGACGGTCCACACGGAGTGCTGCCGCGGCAAGGTCGCGTCAACTTTTGCCGAAAATCTACCCTAGCCCGCATAGGGTAACTTTCGATAATTATCACGGCAATGTCGCGACATTGTCGCGGCTATCCTCCTGTTAAGACGCTCTCAGGGTAAAGTTTTCCTCGTACGCCATAAGGACGCATGCGCAATGCAGTCACTGTAACACAGCAACCGGCTAGACACGTAGGTTGCTATGGAAACCTACCGTGGCAGTGTTTTCAGCGTGTGTCTGTTAAGACGGTGCCGAGAGCTCTACCCCGTGTTTTTATGACATTCGGTGCGGAATTTACCCCGTGTTTCTTACCCTGTGTTTCTAAGCCTGACGTTGTCGCGACATTGCCGCGGCAAGGTGTATTAAGAAGGGGCTATAGAAGGTATTATACCTGTGCTCTGGAAACCAGTTGTCAGCAGGCCCAGTGTAGGGAAAAAGTGCCAGAAGGCATGTACAACAAAATTCACTCCAGCCAGGAGTTAGTGTAGACAGACAGAATGGTTAAAACATACATTACCTACACGTACACTACAGCTCAAAGGAATTGGCATAGGGAAAGGGAAAGGGAAGGAGCCGCAGTTTTAAACCACAGTGTATTTTGTTTAGTTCAGCATGAAACACAATGCTTTAGCCTAAAAAGCATCATGTTTCATGCTGAACTGGACAAAATATACAGCGGTTTTAAACTGCGGCTCCTTCCCTTTCTTTCCTTTCCCTTTCCCGATGCCAATTCCTTTGAGCTGGAGTGTACACATACTTGTAAATAACAGCATGAGAAATGGGCATTTCTGCACTGGAAGATTACAAAATACTACACAATGTTCTCTCAAGTTATTGTTATTTTCTTAAACATTCTGGATTTCTACTACAAAGATGCAATCAGTATTGGGTATATTCATGAAACCTGATACCTGTTTTGATTTATGCTGGTTGTCTGATTTCTACTAGTTACCCAACAGCACAATTCTTTTTTTGCTCAAGGATTCTAGTGTGGGTGAGTACATGATGTGCAGGATGTGACATGGGAATGTGTAGAGTCATGCCCAATTGTTCGCAGCGGGCCTCTTTCCATGTACCTTATGTGAATGAAACAAACACATTGAACATGCCGTGCATTATGCCCTATGTGGTACACATAAGAAAGTTTTCTGTGGATTTCAAATGTGAACAAGAATAGTTTTTGATCATGAAAGTTCATCTGTGTTGGTATGAAGATAACATGAAAATTTCGAAGTAAGTCTTCGATTTTTTTCTTGTGTCGAGATCAAAAGTTTTTAAACTCATGTTAAGAATAGTTTTTAAACTCATGTTAAGAATAGTTTTTAGAAATGTTGGTGAAGCTGACTGTAAAATTTCATACACACTACGCACTATCGTTGACTGCTGATTCCTGCCAAGTTTCATGACTTTTTCAAATGGGACACCCGGTATTTAAAGGGATAGTTCACCCTGAAATTCAGTTGGTTTCAATAAAAGTACACGCATGAATGAAGGTTTGATAAAAAGTTATGATCTTTTTAAAGTTTTGATTTTGTGACATCACGTGCGAGGTGCTCTCCAGTACATGTACATATGTTGTGGTCAATTTTTTTCAAAAATGTGCATTTACCGGTACTCAAAATAATGTACTGTATACGCCATATATAAGTTGCGGGTCTAATTTTTTGCGAATCAGGAGTTCTCGGCAATTTCGTCCGAAACCTTTGCTCTAGAGACTGGAGACCGCTGTGCGCTATGGTCCACACCACAGTGCATACGTTAAATGGGAGCAATGGCCACATTGATATGAATACGAATGTAGACTATGTGCGTTTTAAAGGGCAAATACTGTACTGGGAAGGCAAAAAAGCCTTCAAAATGTAATTGTTAGCAATCTTCTTGCCAATGGTCTTAAATTCATGAATTGTCCATTTTAGAAACTTGCTGAAAGTCATTTGCCCTCAAATGATCCACATTTGGAATCATTGATTAAATCACAAATCCTCAAAATGTTAGGCCTGAGCAATTTGAGGATTTTTGACTTAATTACCAATTACTTCTAATTTGGATCAGTTGAGAGCAAATAACTTTCAGCAAGTTTCTAAAATGGACAATACATGAATTTAAGACCATTGGCGAGAAGATTGCTAACAATTACATTTTGAAGGCTTTTTTGCCTTCCCTGTACAGTAGATGCCCTTTAATGTAAACAAGGCTATGACTGTGAGATGTCATACACGTTATCGGTAGGTATACTGCTGATTCCTGCTGAGGTTCATGACTTTAAAGCGATAGTTCACCCTGAAATTATGTTTGTTTCAGTCAAAGCAGACACATGAACTAATATGTATATTATTGAAGGTTTTTTTTGAAAATCTGTCTTAGGATAAGAAAGATTTGATCTTTTACAATTTTGATATTGTGACATCACATGTGAGGTGCGCTCCCATATTGTTGTGTACACTTTTTAAAAAAAAAATATGCATTTTCCAAAAAAAAAAAAATATGGATTCCTCTATCCGTGTATTTGATACATTATCAGAAATATGTTTTTACACACATACATGTACCTCTATGGAAAAAAAATAAGTGAGTTGTCAAAAATAGGAATAGATCAATCTATGTAATTACTGTATATTGTTTTCCTTGAAACCAACTGATCTTCAGGGTGAACTGTCCCTTTAATGAGTCTCTCGCCACTTGAAAAGTAGCCCTCGCATATGATCGTGTAACTTCTCCCGTCCTTCCCAACAGACAACCCTTAGAGGGTGCTCTTAACAAGTACACCAATGTGATGAAGGGCTGGCAGTACCGCTGGTTTGTTCTGGAGCCTACCAGAGGAACGCTGGAATACTTTGTAGTGAGTATTATACGAATAACGCACAGTTGTGAGCGCGTTGGGGCTATGCAGCACACGGTAGGATGGTATTCACCGTGTGCTGCATCGCCTCAACGTTACGAATGTTAAAACTGTGCATTATTTGTTTTATAAGACAGGTCTGAATTGAAAGGTTATTGCACTCATGTCTACCGGTACCTTGAAGATTTTGGTGCATCTCCCATATTACAAGAGTTTACACTACGAAGAAATCAAATGGCTGCTTCCACGAATGGCTAATCTAAACACCAACAGCAACAGACTTGCAGAAAAACACTAGTTTCTATGATGCGACACTCCAACATAAACGGTGTAACACTTCGGCCTAGAAGTCCTAAATTTTGATGTGGACACATTTACATTTTATGTAGACTCGACATGCTTTTCATAACTTTTTGAAATGTTTCCATTAGTTAATTCCTCAACATCTTTGTCCGAGAGAAGCTGGAATTGCAGATCGTCCGTGGAGGTAGCCATTTTTTTCCGTGTAAAAAAGACACCCAATGATCAAGCGCACGGTTTACTTCTACCAAGGATGTTTAAAGGTGGCCCGTCCCTTTTACAAACATCTGCAAACTTCATGAAAGTTGGCACATATTTAGCACGTATCTTTGGGATACCAACTGTGACATTTTAAGGTCACAGGTACTATAACTCCCACAGAATAAATTTAATTCTAACTTGTTTTCACTGAGATTTGACTATTTTTGTGGTACAAAAAAGGAAAGCTCGATCAACTATCGAAGATTATTTCCTCAAAATCAAATATTACGCTTTGTCGATACCAGGGAAAGGTTATATAACCACTCTCATTCAAATGATGACAAAGTCAGGGAACTTTTAGAATAAGGTCTGCAATAAGGACGGGCTACCTTTAAGTTACATGGAGTACCATCAGCTGTTTAATGCAGTTTAATTGTACTCTCCTTCTAGTCACAACCTAGCGAATACTGGAATACTTTGTGGTGACAATACATTTACTATCAAGTAGGACCTACGGTCTGACTGACTGGTCAGCAAAGCAAGGCGCTGTTTACCTTGACATGCAACTGACACAAAGAACTCAGGATAGAGAGTTGTACCATTATGATCACCTATATGGCATTTAGATATATCAATATTCCAATGAGAAACGGTTGTACACAGTATGTATTTAGTATGATATAGAGGGCAAAATATGCTTACTTGTGAAGTGAAACTTGTAAATGAAGTCTGCTGTGATCGTGTGCATTATGGCGTATTCATGCACACTCCCATTATCTTTTACTCCACACGCCATCATATTATGTGATAAACCCCCCCTTCCCCCCCCCCCCCCCCCCGCCACCTTCATTATCCACCAAACCCCAAAGTTCTTCCAATACTTTGCAGAAATATTTCCATAGTATTCACAATCTGCTATCTTCTCTCTCTCTCTCTCTCTCTCTCTCTCTCTCTCTCTCTCTCTCTCTCCTTCACTCTTTCTCTCTCTTTCTCTCTATCTCTCTCTTCCCCCCCTCTCTCTCTTTCACTGTCTCCCTCTGTATGTCTGTCTGTCTCTCTCTGTCTCTCTCTGTCTCTCTCTCTCTCTCTCTCACTCTCTATCTCTCACTTTCACCCTCTCTCTCTCTCTCTCTTTCATGTAGAATGAGGAAAGTAAGAAGCAGAGAGCGAGAGGAGCATTACACCTTGCTGTAAGTATGAGGTCATTCTGCCCTGTTGCATAAAGATTTACGATAGATGTAATTGTGCAATCCGGGGGGTATTTCACCAAGCTGTTCGTAAATTTCGAACAACTTAATGAACGACTGGTTATCCCTTCTTGTGCTAAATCAGATTCTCCATGAACAAAGTATGGAATTGCATTTAGCACAAGGAGGGATCACCAGTCGTTTGTAAAGGCGTTAATAACTTACGAACAGCTTGGTGAAACACCCCCCAGTTGTCACTACATGGATGATAGAAAAGGCCAATGACCGCGGGGCATGAAAAGAAGTACAAGTTGAATCTCGCGTTCCCATTGGCATTAAGATGTGTAGCAAGCCAGTAGGGATTTCAAAGGCCTGGTAATGTAAGGGTCAATTGGGCCGTGCTGCTTACCTCTACTGTCACTTACAACCAATCATTACCACAGTTTCCATGGAAACACCCAATGACGTCAAAGTATTGAACTGTACTTTCAATAGCCTGTATGCAATAGGACCCAAGTGTGCTATGATTTATTGGATTGCATGTCGTCATGTGTGCATAAGTTGGAAATGGTTCTGACCACACTATATTCACCAAATTTCTTGCATTCTATAAAGTAACCAGTCATGACATCTTGTCATCTTAAAAACAAGAGTGTACCTACTTTAAAGCTGTGTTTAAAATTTTTCAATGAATTTGTCAGTAAACAAATTACATGAGAATAGATTTGATCCTCATAAAAATTAAGATCCCCAGTGAAAAATTTAAATGATCCTTTTTGTCTCACCAGAACAAAGTTCAGTGGAGATGTAGTAATCACTTCTCCTGTTGGTCTGTTAATCTGTTACAAAACTGTTAAAGTTTTGTTTAACTTACTCTCATTTTTTTTTATTTCTGCATCAATTGTGTTGGTCCTTGGGTAATACCACATGTGTGTTGATGAGGATGATGAGGTCAAAGTCATCTAGGGGCCATTTGAAATATTTGAAAAACGACTCGGCATAGGGTATTGATTGCGAAATCAAGCGAGACTCATGCTTCGCGAACTACCTTGTATGATATAATGCGCAGAATAGCTCAGTGTGTTCATTTGAAGACATTTTTACTTTTTACCCTGAAGTTCATGACCTGACTGAAGAGGTTTATCTGACTTGTGTGTAGTCTTGAGAAAACATTCTTTTTTTTACATGTTTACTGTCCTCTCTTCTCCACCCATAACCCCGACCGAATTTGTTCTTGCCCCAGGGAGCCGTGGTTTCCCCTAGCGACGAGGACTCACAGACCTTCATGGTGAATGCGACCAATGGAGAGGTGTACAGACTGCGGGCACAGGATGCCAAAGAGCGCCAGCTATGGGTCAGCCGCTTACGGGCTGTCGTCGAGAAACGAAACATGGTGGTAAGAAATCCTCTGTACTCAAAAGCATTTTTCCTCCCTCAGTACAGAAAAATATATTTGACCTCTTAATCCTCTAGGGCACTGCTGCAGAAAACTTACCATTGATGGTAACTTTGCTACTACTGTATTTTCTGGGATATATGACGCATGTTTTTTCCCTTGAAAATCACGCTAAAGTCCGGGTGTGTCTTATCCGCGGGCTTGGCAAAAGTTGGGTCTTTTAAACTAACACATATACACATGTACGGGACTATGCATTGTGTGACAACATTCAACCAAAAAATAGATGGCTTTGATAGCCTGACACACTTGACGTAGCGGTAGTACGATCTCAATCACATCATGAGCATAATTGCCAGTAGTAAAGAGAGCTCATTGGGAGTTGTCATAGTAGTTACCACTGATGGTGAGCTACAATAATTGAAGGCCTATATGCAACATTGCCCTGGGGGGTGTTTCACCAAGCTGTTCGTAAGTTACAAACGATTTTACGAACGACTGGCGATCCCTTCTTGTGCGAAGTGCGATACCACACTTTGTTCATTGAGAATCTGATTTAGCACAAGAAGGGATCGCCAGTCGTTCGTAAAGTCGTTTGTAACTTACGTGGTGAAACTTAACTTAACTTACGAACAGCCTGGTGAAACACCCCACTGGTCTCTAATAATCATTTGATGTGACCTCTACTCCTCTCCCATCCGGTAGGACTATCGGGACCCGTCCCTCACGGCTTCGTCAGAGTCCCTCCACAACCGCACCGCATCCAAGTGGAGTCTCCACAGGGGCTCACCCAGGGGGTCGGTGTCCTCCCACGGCGGTGGTGGTGGTGGTGGTGGCGGTGGTGGTAGTGGTGGGATCCCAAGGCAGCCCAGGATGTCAGCCACCCTCACCGCCACACAGGAGTCCCTCAGGAACGCCAAGGACATCCTTATTGTGGCCGAGGAACAGCAGAAGAACATGGTGCAGAATCTAGAGGTGGGTTTTTTCTCTATTGATGTATAGAGTGCATTATAATATTACATAGAAGTTCAGGGATTGTAGATTTATTGAGGAGAAGAACATGGTGCAGAATCTAGAGACTGTGTGGGTTTTTCCTCTAATTATATATAATGTTCATTGTGATATTACATAGAAGGTCAGGGATCTATGGAGCAAAAGAACATGGTGTGGAATCTAGAGGTGCATTTTTTTTTCTCTTCTGATGTATAAAGTGCATTGTAATATTACATAGAATATCAGGGATAATAACTTGATTTAGCAGAAGAATATGGTGCAGAATCTAGAGGTGTTTTTCCTCTATTAATGTATTACTAGATAGAAGGTCAAGGATAGTAGCTTTATGTAGCTGAAGAACATGGTGTAGAATATAGAGGTTTTTCCACTATTGATGTAATAGAATGACTATGTATATTTCGGGCCAACTTTTGTGTGGGTAAAGTATATTATGTCCTCTTGGAATTTCGATATGAAGAATAAGACAGAAATAGGTTTGAGTGACATGAAAAAAATGTCTGTTTCACCTGAATATGTCTGTGTGTCAGAAAACAAAGTGAGGGTGAGAGCAACTTATTAGTAGAACTTTTGGTTTTTTTCTCTGTTAATGTAATATTAGATTGAAAGTCAGGGATAGTAATTTGATGGAGCAGTAGCTATTTCTTTTTGTAGGCATCAGATAGTGAAGTGTGTAATATCTTATTCATATGAAATATATGTATGTATGTGACTATATGGACTTAATTTCTTGTTCTTTTTGAGAAGACGAATTCAGTGAATTTGAATCTTGCTGATATCACAGTTTCCACTCTCATTTCATTTTAACAATTTCTGGGTATACCATTTGAAAAGAACACTGTTAACATGGTTATGGGATTTGTAATCTGCACAATTTTCATCACCCAGTTATTTCCTTATTTTGATTCACAAAAGGTAGATTCTGTAATGATTCAGAGCTCAAAATGCTAATATTCTTATCCTTGACTTTTTTCTCCTGTTTTCAGGCATTACCAACCACGGGTCCAGCAATCAACAGTCTAGATCATGTAAGATAATAGGTTTTGTGTTGTACAATTTTATTTTATTATATCAATTTTAAGTCATTGCGTATTATTAAAGTAAGTGTAGCCCATTTAAAGGTAGCCCGTCCCTTTTGCAGACCTAATTCTGAAATTTCCCTGACTTTGTCATCATTTGAGAGAGAGTGGCTGTATAACCTTTCCTTGGAATTGACAAAGCGTAATATTCAGTTTTGAGGAAATAATCTTCAATAATTGATCAAGCTTTCTGTTTTCATACCACGAAAAAAAGCCAAATCTCAGTGAAAACTAGTTAGATTTTCATTTATTCTACGGAAGTTATAGTATCTCTGACCTTAAAATTTCACAGTTGGTATCCCAATAATATGTGCTAAATATGTGCAAACTTTCATGAGGTTTGCAGATCTTTGTAAAAGGGACGGGCCATATTTAAGGCCAATAAATGGAATCGTGAAAGTGATGTATATGCACCCCCTAACAAAATTAAAACTGGAAACTTACTCAAGTGTCAGTACATTGATCATTAGATTTCAGAGTTGTCCAAAATTCTTTGGCCCTTGTAAACTGCTATAGGACATTGCTAACATGCCCTGGATCATTTTGATTTGCACACTGCCTAGGTAGCACTGTGAGGGTATGTATTTGTTGGGCTGGCAAAACCTTAAAATATATCTACCTTCTCTTCAAAAGAGGAGATGGACTTCTACCAATTCTAAGACATGAGGACACATTTTCTGGAGGATGATCTCTTGGTGCCCATCCATTTTGTGAACATACTACTGCACAGAGACAAAAATGCTCCATAAATCTTCTATTAGATATCGTAATATTAACGTTTTACTTACTATACTTTTCCCCTATCAACCCTTATCTGTCTTTTCATCCTCTTATTCCTTCAACTCAATGCCTTCCTCCTCTTCCTCTTTCTCCTCAACTCTCCCCTTTTCCTTCTTGTCCTTCACTCCTCCTTACCCCTTCCTACCCCTTCCACCTTCTCCTTCTCTAACACCTCCTCTTCCTCCTCCTCCTCCCCCTCCCCCTCCTCCTTTACCCTCCCCCTCCTCCTTCCTCTTCCTTCTCCTCCTCGTCCTCCTCGTCCTCCTTCTTCTCCTTTCCTCCTCATCCTTCCCTCCTCCTCCTTCCCTCCTCCTCTTTCTCCTCCCCTCTTCCTTTACCCTTACCCCTCCTCCTCCCTCCCCCTCCTCCTTCTCCTCCTCCTCCTCCTCTTCCTCCTCCTCCTCCTCCTCCTCCTACTCCTCCTCCTCCTCTCCTCCTCTCCTCCTCCTCCTCCTCCTCCCTCCTCCTCCTCCTCCTCCTCCCCCTCCCCCTCCTCCTCCTCCTCCTCTTCCTCCTCCTCCTCCTCCTCCTCCCCCTCTTCCTCCTATTCCTCCTCCTCCTCCTCCTCCTCTTCCTCCTCCTCCTCCTCCCCCTCCTCCTCCCCCTCCTCCTCCTCCTCTTCCTCCCCCCTCCTCCTCCCCCTCCCCCTCCTCTTCCTCCTCCTCCTCCTCCCCCTCCTCCTCCCCCTCCTCCTCCTCC
>CAVLGW020000444.1:0-14470 GCA_963669155.1 Arbacia lixula
GTTTGTCGTACTCCTTTCCTTCACTAGATGCATCAACTACTGCAGATGTTTCACAGAGCTAGCTGAGGCTTTTATGGAAATGATGGTTGCAACACCAAACCAGGTATGATTGATACTTATGATTGGACTAGAGCTTATATGATTTACATTCTCCCCTAATTGATGACAAAATGACAAAACATTGTTTTTCATCAAACATTTATTCTTTACAAAAAAAAAATCATATTTTTGATATTTTGAATTATACAGTCACCATTAAGTGACTGTTAATAAAATGACTGATCGATATTACTGGGCTGAGTTTCCTTAGGCCATAAATCCAGTGAGGGAGGATTGATCCATTGCTCTCTGACTTAGGGTCTAGGATTTAAAAATTCAGAATAGGTCCAGCACATATATTTTAGCGATGTTTATTTGGACTAAATAAGGGCATGCATGAAACCTTGTCCTGAGCTACATGTAGAAATGAAAGTGGAGCCCTATGCTAGCAGCAAATGTGTGCTTTTTTGTTAACCCGTAGCTTACGTTTAGATTTTTGGCTTTCTGAACCCTGGTCAAGGCAGGATTTCAAAAATTTGGCAGTGGACTGCAGAAACCAAGGGAAGGTTTCTTAATTTCACGTTTAAAGGAATATAAGTTTATGAATTGCTTTTCGTCCATTGTCCGTACAGCAGATTATGCAGGAGTTGTGCTGCTCACTTTCTGTGTGGAGAAAAGCTAGCCCGCAAATATGCTGTCTCATCAGAAATGCATTTTTGTTTGTACGATATGATTTTGTTTGAAAACTGGTATATTTGGATTGTATTTTTTTTTTTTTTTTTTTTTTTTGGGGGGGGGGGGGGGGGGGGGGGAAGGGGGTGCGAAGTTTGGTATCTCTAACGAAGGGATTTATACTTATGGGGCACGGGCACTATTGAGTGTGCGCGCACACATTGAAAAGCCATTGAAACCCATGTTGTAGCTGAGAGCTGCGGTGCATGATCAAAAGGTTATTTTTTTGCAATTTTCGGGCTTCAAAATTGCTCTAAAATCATATATAACCCTCACTGAATGCTATCCTACCCTAACCTGAACCTTATTTGAGTCCGGATCCTAATCATTTAAGTTTGAGCTGTCCTTTCCTCAAATAAACCATCAAAATGAGGAAAATGGCTGTCCGATAAAGTATAAAAGTATAAAAAACGAACACCTGCACATGCTTCTCCAATTCTGCAGAACTTTGGAGACCTGAGCACGTTGGATGCGGTGCTTAACTGCGTGGGGCATCCTCAGAGCGAGGTGGCTGAGATCACTTTCAACTTCTGGTACCGTCTGTCAGAGATCATCTACAAGCGGGACAGCAGAGAGCTCACTGAGCTCTACAGACCCTACATTGAGAGACTCATCCACTCACTCTGTGTGCACGCCCAGATTGACTCGGAACATGTAAGTCTGCTAAATCTATTTCTTTTTCTACCTCGGCATCCAAGCTGCTAGATTTTTGGTTATGGTTGTCATTTTATTTGTGATGTGTTTGTCATTAATGAGCTTTATATGACCCCTGGATAGATCCCTGTCATTTGATTGGTTGTTTAATATCGATCATTCAGTGCATTTACAATGACGTCATCAACCGTGCAATTTTGGATCCATACGATATTGTCCATTGCACGCTCGCAGAGACCATCAGTTCTCGCATGTATTGTGTATGCAAATTGCTACCGCTCAGTAGCT
The DNA here is from genome assembly GCA_963669155.1 of Arbacia lixula. Lineage (NCBI taxonomy): Eukaryota > Metazoa > Echinodermata > Echinoidea > Arbacioida > Arbaciidae > Arbacia > Arbacia lixula. The sequence goes on from CAVLGW020000444.1 coordinate 1,714, forward strand.
GTACTTGTGGATATGCATATCAAGCTAATTTGGGGTCATATAAAACAAATAATGAATGTTTTTTCATTCGTGCAATGGACCAGATATTTCATTGAGTGAAAGATGGAATGAATAGATCTTTTTATCTTTCAACTCATGAAATATTCTGTCCATTGCACTCGTAAATGTTAATTATTTGTATAATACAGCTTTTATATTGAGAGGCTCATACACACACTCTGTGTGCACACGCAGATTGTCTCAGAACCTGTGAGTCTGCTGCAGTTACTTATTTGTTTTTGTTATTTGTCATTTATTTGTTGTCTTTTTGTTTTTTTCTTCTTGTTATTATCATGTCAACATTTATTTCAATGAGTGCACAAGGCTCCCTTTCTCTTGCCTATTTGTGTTTATGAGTCCCGGCAATACGTACCTTTACGGTTCTTGTATCACAAGGCATTATGGGACGGAATTCTAGTACGCGAGCGTTCAGTGATCGCTGCGGTCATTGATTACAATGTAATTTTCATGTTACAGATTTGTTACGTGGATCGGTTCCGACGTGATAATTTTCAGTAAATCTGAATTGTTTTTTTACGATGAGAAACTTTGATTCGTATTATTGTATCTAAATAATGATTTATAAAGAGTTTGTTGAGAAAATAATAAGCAAAGAGAGAGACCTCCGAGATGTCGTCGAGACTCGGGTGGTAGTCCCATATGTGCAAAGATGTGTGTGTTGTGATGTGATGTGTGAAATTAAATAAATAAATAAAAAGTACAATAATAAGAATCAAAGTTCTTATCATTAAAATATGATTCATGATTTACTGAAAATTATCACGTTGGATCCGATCCACATAGCAAATCTGTAACATGAAAATAACAATATTGAACTTCGCGCTAGCCGTGGCTGGCGTCATGAGCGTTGTAAACCATATGACCGCAGCGATCGCTGAACGCTGGCGTACTAGAATTTCGTCCCATCATGCATTGCGATGCAAGAACCGTAAAGGTACGTATACTTGGATGTCAAACAAGTGAATCACGATTGAAATTAAATGAAGCGTTTTTCCCAACGCTATCTGTGCATTGTCACATCATTGCAGGAAGGGATCCCAGACGAGTCAGACGACTTTGGTGACTTCAGGATCAGAGTCTCGGAGCTCATCAAGGATGTCATCTTCATCGTCGGATCATCATCCTGCTTCGCCCAGGTACGAACTTGGTCTGATAGGATGGTGCATAGTATGCTGATTGGTAGATCTTCCTTAACCTACATGTAAAGTGGAGCTTAACTCAAACTTGTCAGATCTAGATCAAAGCAAGGCCATACATGTTCATGCAATGCATGAGCTAGATGTTGTTTAAAGTAGATCAAAGCAAGGCCCTACATGTTCATGCAATGCATGAGCTAGATGTTGTTTGAACTAGATCAAAGCAAGGCCGTACATGTTCATGCAATGATTGAGCTAGATATTGTCTGATATAAATCAAAGCAAGGCCATATGTATTCATGCATTGTATAGACATTGTCTGATCTGGATCATGCAATACACCAGCTAGATATTGTGTATTAAGTAGTGTGATTTTGCCCAGAAGCCTAGAAACTAGGCTACCTATCATTTTCATATAGCCAGCACAAGAGAGATGGGATGGTAAAACATGTTTAAAAATTTCTCTAAACATCTAAACCCTCCAGAGTCATAAGAAGTAAAAATTATACACAGAATTGTTTTCCAAATCATTGCACAATCGTAAATTGTATAGGCTATTGAATCAAGTGCGTATTAATTTTCCTGTGATCCATTAACAAAGAGTGCTATGCCGACAAGGGAGTTGAACCTTCAAACTTCTTACTTTTGTGTAAAAGTGTAAATTCTGTGCAAAACTCCTGAACGGGCCCCTTGGGAGATCAGTTCTTTAACTGTAAGGGCTACGCTGTTGAAATAAAACGTCAATAAATAAATAAATAAACGTGTATTCTCTCTCTCTTTTTCCCTTCCTCTCTCTCTCACTCCCTTTTGCCCCCACTCTCGCTCTCTTTCTTTCTCTCTGTCCCTTTCTTTTACCATCATTAGATGTTCCACAATCTCGCCAGTCAGCAAGGTGCATCGTGGGAAGTCACAGAGGCTGCGTTGTTCATCATGAGTTCCGTTGCCAAAAACGTGCTACCGTAAGTGCCTTCCTCTACACCTGCCTTGACCCAGACACTTTGAGACTTTGCACTTAGACTCCGTTTACTGTGCGGGGCTAGGCCTGAGGTCGTCTCTAAAAAATTATGAAACCCCGTTTTACAGTGCAACCTCAGGCCTGAGGCCGCTCTGAATTTGTGCATTTACGATGCGGGGCACGGCCGCATACACATATGCATACACAAACATTCAGGCTGGCCTCAGACCATCTCCAGAGGTGGCCACCAAAATCGGGCCAGCCTCAGGCCAGACTCAGTCCACTTGGTGTGTTTACAGTGCATTTTATTTTCTTTTAGCCTCAAACTCATTCAGCCAGTCCTAACTTATGCAGTAAAGCAAGCAGTGTTTTGCTGATAGGGTGTTATACGATGAATATATGTAGACTGTGGTCGCTAAGAAACAGATTGTTTCAAATGTAGACTAGGATAGTTTTTCACTTTTCCTGTAATGGCTTGTGAAGTTATGACTGTAAGATTTCATATTTTGTCATTGTTTACTTCTGATTTATATGCAGTTTCACGACTTGTGTATAAGCGATATTAGTGTACTCATTGGCTCGAATTCACAAAGCTGTTTTAAGACCACATTTAAAGCACATGTTGTAGCATATGAGCATATAAGTACGCTTGATTTAACAGATACACTTCAATAAGGCCCAATAACCAGCATGCGTGTTCTGTGTAGGGTGCTATCTTCACGCTTGTTATCATTGTTTGGACCATGTTTAAACCGTGGTTTAGTCAAATTAATGAAACCATGATCTTAACCATAGTAACGAGCCTGATTTCAGCACCCAACACCAAGTGCACACATTCATTATTGGAACTTTTAGAAGTGTACGCGCTTAATCGAGCGTACATGTACATACAGTTGAGGCCAGAAGTTTACAGACACCCAAGAAATTAAAAGAAAAGTTGACACTTGCAGGGTGCTACATAACTTTTTTTTAGCACTGGCCCGTTCGGGCAAGCAGATTTTGAAAAAATGAAAAATCACTTGCCCGAAATGAAATTTCACTTGCCCAGAAAGAAAACACATTAATGCTACATTTCTTACATAAAATTCAATTTAACTATTTTATGGGCCGTATACATAAACCTATACACTCACAATAAATAAAAACACACACAGACCACTGTTTCCTGGTAACAAAACACTTTTGCTTTAATATGTTCTTGTTTTTTAATCGAACATGAAGAAGATTGTTAAGCTTTTTATGATTACAAAATAGGAAAACTTGCATTTTGATTAGCTATTAACTAGCTGTAATTATCTGCTTGCCTGATTCGGGCCAGTACTTTCCCCACAATCATCAAAATAGCTTGCCCGAACGGGATTTTCACTGGCCCCGGGCCATCGGGCAAGCGCTTATGTAGCACGCTGCACTTGCCAAACCTCATAAAATTTACTGTATCTTATAGAATATTTGTGTTATCATGACGAATTCGATATCAAACAAATGAGTATGTCATGCCCCTTCATCACATTGCTTTGTCATCAGGACATGAAAAATATTTAGGTGTCATTTTTCCCAAAAATCTTCATATTTTAGACCAATTAAAAATTGAAGATTGACAAAAACATTTCGTATTCGTGCTAGTTACTTCTCAACACAACCATTTCATATTACACTTTTTTGTTCAGTGGTGACATATCATGATAGAAAAAATAATATAAATCATAGATTTGACATATGTTTATGAAACGATGTTTGAAAATATAATAACAAGCAATGGAATACATTTGGTATGAATATTACTTGTTTTTCTTCAAAGAAAATATCAGCTGATATATAATTTAATCCCAACGGCACTCCAATCATGCGAAAGAGTTAAATAGGCTCTTTCATTTGATATCAAATTCGTCATTGTAGTATTTATATTTCTGAAGATACAGTAAATTTTACAATGTTTGGCAAGCGAACAAATTTCACTGAAATCCATGGGTGTATGTCAACTTTTGGCCTCAAATGTATCTAGTAATACGGCATTGAGTTTGCATAAAATGTAGCTTAAATCTAAAACTTCTGTCGTTTTCCAGAGAGGAGGATCGAGTAGTACCTCAAGTGATGCAGGCCATCATCAATCTACCCGAGGGAACTCATAAAGCAGTTCGCTTCACCAGCACTCGCATGCTCGGAGAGCTGGCTGAGTGGATCAGCAAACACCCAGACTATCTAGGTTAGAAGAATTTAAAGAGGGGTGTGGGAGGGATGAAAAGGGGAAGGAGGGGATAGAGAGGGTTAGGGAGGGTTAGGGAGGGGGAAGGGATAGGGAGGAGTGGAATCTATCAGTGAGAGCTCATAAAGCTGTTCACTAAACCTGCACCCGTATGCTTGGAGAGCTGGCTGAGTGGATCAGCAAACAGCCAGACTATCTAGGTTAGAAGAGTTTACAGAGGGGTGGGGGAGGGATGAAAAGGGGAGGGAGGGGATAGAGAGGGTTAGGGAGGGGGAAGGGATAGGGAGGGGTAGGGAGGGCTAGGGAGGGGGAGGGGCTAGGGAGGGGTGGAATCTATTGGAGAGAGCTCATAAAGCTGCTCACTAAACCTGCACCTGCATGCTTGGAGAGCTGGCTCAGGGGATCAGCAATGACCCATACTATCTTGGTAAGAAGAATTTAAAGAGGGGTGGGGGAGGGATGTAAAAGGGAAGGGAGGGGATCGGGAGAGGCAGGAAGGGGATAGGGAGGGTTTGGGCGGGGGATGGGATAGGGAGGGGTGGAATCTATCGGAGAGAGCTCATCAAGCTCGGAGAGCTGGCTGAGTAGATCAGCAAACACCCAGACTATCTAGGTTAGAAGAGTTTAAAGAGGGGTGGGGAAAGGGGGAGAAGATGGGCAGGGAGGGGATAGAGAGGGGACGGGAGGGGGAGGGGGTGTTAACTCCAAAGATTGTCCAAGGTTTATCTGACTAGCAACATCTAAAAGATTCTGAGTGCATGCCACCAACTGAAACTGAATCACTAGATACAGCTGAATGTCATAACCCGTAACATAATAGTTAAGGGAAAATGTGTGAAAATCTTACTAAAAGTACCTTTTTATTCATGAATTGCTTTGTATATTGTTTGTTGCCCCTGCAGATCCGGTCCTAACGTTCCTTATGTCAGGCCTGAGGGATGCTGACCTGGCGTCGGTGTCTGCCCAGTCCATCCAGCACATTTGCTCTCTCTGCCAGGACCACCTACAGGGTCACCTAGACTGCCTGCTCAACATTGCACAGGCTGTGGATGCATTCAGTCTCTCTGGAGATGCAGCCCTAGGCATCATCAAGGGTGAGGACTTACAGGAGGGTTTGGGGATTAGGAGGGGTGGTGAGGGGGTGTATGGTGGATAAAGAAGGGTGCCGAGCAGCCCTAGGCATCATCAAGGGTGAGGACTTACAGGAGGGTTTGGGGATTAGGAGGGGTGGTGAGGGGGTGTATGGTGGATAAAGAAGGGTGCCGAGCAGCCCTGGGCATCATCAAGGGTGAGGACTTACCGGAGGGTTTAGGGATTAGGAGGGGTGGTGAGGGGGTGTATGGTGGATAAAGAGGGGTGTCGAGCACCTATAGGGTCACCTAGACTACTTGCTCAACATTGCACAGGCTGTGGATGCATTCAGTCTTTCTGGGGATGCAGCCCTGGGCATCATCAAGGGTGAGGACTAACAGGAGGGTTTTGGGATTAGGAGGGGTGGTGAGGGGGTGTATGGTGGATAAAAAGGGGTGTTGGGGCACCTACAGGGTCACCTAGACTGCCTGCTCAACATTGCACAGGCTGTGGATGCATTCAGTCTCTGTGGGGATGCAGCCCTGGGCATCATCAAGGGTGAGGATTACAGGAGGGTGTGGGGGATTATGAGGGGTAGTGAGGGGGTGTATGGTGGATAAAGAGGGGTGTCAAGCACCTACAGGGTCACCTAGACTGCCTGCTCAACATTGCACAGGCTGTGGATGTATTCAGTCTCTCCGGGGATGCAGCCCTGGGCATCATCAAGGGTGAGGATTACAGGAGGGCTTGGGGGATTATGAGGGGTAGTGAGGGGGTGTATGGTGGATAAAGAGGGGTGTCAAGCACCTACAGGGTCACCTAGACTGCCTGCTCAACATTGCACAGGCTGTGGATGTATTCAGTCTCTCTGGGGATGCAGCCCTAGGCATCATCAAGGGTGAGGACTTACAGGAGGGCTTGAGGATTAGGAGGGGTGGTGAGGGGGTATATGGAGAGGGGAAAGGATAGAGAGAGGTGGGGACCACCTAGATGGCCATGTATAACACATGATCAACATTGCACAAGCTGTGGTTGTATTCAGGTTTGGGGATGCAGCCCGGAGGGGAAGTTATAACGATAAAGAGAGCAGGGCATTTTTATTTTTCCCCGAGTACATCTTTTAAAATGTCCATTTTCTAACATCACATGTAAAGTGCTCTCCCATATATTGTGTGGTGTATGATTTCATATATTGATCTTGTTTTGTCTTTGGTGATTTTTATTTTCTATGAGGTGTGTGTGTAAAAATATGTTTAGGATGATGTGCCAAGTGCACTGGTAAATTGATTCATATATTCATAAATTGATTCAGAAGATCAGAAAAAAAAATTGTGCACAAGATATGGGAGAGCATCTCGCAATCTTATCCTTTGACGTATTTCCATCAAACCTTCACCAATACAGTTGGGCCTGAGATCAATGTCTTAGCTGATTGCAATCTATTGCAGTCAGACTGCAGTCAATGTATGGAGCTGATTGCATTTGATTGCAATCACTGTGCATTTGATCTCAGGCTCTACTCTATGTTTCTTTAATGTTTCAGCTCCTAACCAAACCAACCTAATTTCAGAGTAAGCTATCGCTTTAACCCACTTTGTTGCAGGTACTGCTCTCGTGCTAGCCAGGATGCCTCTAGATAAAGTTCAAGATGGTCTCAAGAGGCTAGTCTTAGTGCAAGTCACTCCTCTTTCTGAGGTAAGCATCAACAGGGATGTTCCAAGATGTTTGTTGTTGTGTGTCTGAAGAGGGGAAAAAAGGGGGGGGGGGGGGGGGGGGGGCAAACATGTAATGTGTATAAATCTGCTTGCGGTCAGACCCAAACTGAAATATGTGAACTAAAACCAGCCCCTACGACGCCCATCATCGCCTAAAGTTTCTTGCTCTGATTTCACTGTATTTATATTCTAGTTGCACAATATAACTGCATGATTATCATTGTTATTATAATTTTTATTTGTAGCAGTAGTATTAGTATAAGAAGTAGTAGTAGGAGTATTAGTAGTAGTATTAGTAGAAATAGTAATAGTACAGTTGCTGGGTTTTATTGTTATTATTAATTTCTCGGAATGAAACTCAGTGTTTGCGCTTTTGTATAACGCATGCTTTGATATATACACACGCAAATGGGAGAAAACAAACTGAACCTGCACATGTTTTAGCGAGGCTCGATTGTTCACTGCACTAGTAGTATATGGTGCCCATACCCCATTGTATGACAGCACTGGTACATGTACTGTACTGCAGCAATGAGAGGTGCATGCACTTAGTGATGATGTTATATTATGTGGTAATATTTCGCATGTGGTGTGACACTCCTACAGTGATTTGGAAATTCATAAAAAAAAATCCCTTATGAAAATTAGAGCTCATTTGGTCTTACTCTTCCTTCTTTTTCTGCTTGGTGTCAATAATCTTCAGATCGTGAAAGGAGAGACGAGTTTGAAGCAGGGTGGGACTTCAGATCCTGTTGTGTGGTTAGACAGACTAGCATCGATATTCAGGTAGGTTTCCTCTTCAAGTTCCAACCTATACTCTCTGATTTGCTTCAAAGGTTTCCATGGTTTCCACATAGTTTTGCTTGGAGGGTGCTGTGGTGTAGTGGTTGTGAACTGTGACTGAAGATCTCAAGGTCCCAGGTTCAATCCCACCCATGGCACTTGCGTCCTTCAGCAAGATACTTTATCCACATTGCTGCTCTCCACCCAGGAGTATAAATGGGTACTTGTAGGAGATGGACGATTATGTGAATGATCTTGACCCACCACCAATATCGTGCAACTGGCAATGAATACTCTCCACGGAGTGGATGATGCAAATATGTGCGAATGATAAGTTTGTGTATCCAGTGACCTATCATAGTAACATCCCTGTTAGTTCAGTCTTCAGACTGTAAAATGGGATAATATATGACTTTCACATGAGGCAGTTGAGGGTTGGGGAACATTAACTTAGTAGAGTTAGCTTCAAAAAGTTGTCTTTCTTAGGAAAGATTGATCAGAAATAATGCAGGGGAAGAAGGAGGAGTATTTGGATAAACAGCCTCACTGACCAAATTTTCATCGTCTTTTAGTCAAATGCGTGCACTTTCAAACCTGTAGATGCAAAGCACTCTCTACTCTATAATAGATACCTGTCTGTAAAGACTATTCAACTGAATCTCTTCATATTAGATTACATGTAATTCTCCCTATCGCATATCGCTCTATTTTTTTACATTTGATTCTTGGGATATGAGCTTCCGGTTCACGAATATTCTATAGCCATTGTCTTGCTTGTGTCTTTTCATTCTTTCATTAGTTCATCCACAATTAATGTTGAGGTAGGCAAAAACATCGCCGTGAGTGATTGGCGGTATTTTTTTCAAGTCCTTCGTCCATGTAAGGCATATGTTGTTGATTAGAATATCAGGGATTTGATTAGACTACAGAATATGCCATCATTTTTTTTTTTTTTCAAATTTCTTGAGTCTGGACTATTCACGAATTTAACAACACATGAATTTATGCATATATGACGTGCTCGAGCACATGTACTACTAGTACTAGTACTCCACGATCGCGAATTTTACCACTTGCGAAATTGTTGAGAAGTCCTAATGCGTGAAAAATCATATGGCGTATACAGTATGCTAGATGTGGTTCAAATATAAACAAGGATATTTTTCACTTTTCCTGAAAATGATTGTTGAAACTACATATTGCGTGACTGAGATTTCGTACACGTTGTCTTTAGGGTAGACTTCTGATACAGCTTACTCTCGATACAACGAGCACGGATATAACGAGGTTTTGTTATATCGAGCTTATTCTGTTGACCCCAAGACAAAGAAAAACATAACAATTGCGTCCCGTTACAACGAGGAAGGAAAAATCGAGACATGAAAACACCGGCACCGCAAGGAGCCAGACGCGCATCTTGTAATACACGTCCACACAACGCGAGCATATGCACAGTTTCTAATACATCACTCCTTCGCGATCGCACAGCGTATGTATGCATTGAAAGCACATGGTTTCCAAGTCTGATCCCATCACGGCAATACGGCGCGTGCTGAATTGGAGGTGCGCAGTTTCTGATACATCACTCCTTCGCACAGCGTACGTATATTGAAAGCACGTGGTTTGCAAGTCCGATCCCATCACGGCAATCAATGACACGGTGCGTGCTGAATTGGGGGTGTGTCTGTTGAGCAGCGATTGATTGGGTTTCTTGACAAAAACAAATGTGATCTCGGACGGGTGAAGAATATTTCACACATTAAAATATGACAATGAAAGATTTGAAGTGATAATAAAATATTCTTCTCGAAATTAGAATACCGCTGGAAATCATCACGATACAAAATGAAATACACTTAAAAGCATCCAGGGCAGAACCCCCTCGTAATAATTTTGGAATGACCCACAAAGAAAGTGCCGATCATAACGGTGTTGGTACGTCGTTGTGCAAAAGCTAACAGACGAGCGAGACGCTCTTATCTAACTCCACCTTCCCCTCATTTCCCGGCCGTTCAACCCGTTGCGCCGCCTGTTCTCTTGTTTGTCCAAACAACGAAACCGCATGTTTTCTTGTCCAGCAGATTACGATAACAATTGACTTGTTAATTTACTGCAAAATAGCACCCATCGTATCGGGAATGGTCTATAATTTATTGCATGCAATTATTTATTAAAACGTCAAAGATATATCAAGGTAGGATGATGTGTTAAGCAAAAATAAATCCCCTTTTCAGTTTGAAAACGCATGTTTCCAATCCCTTTTCAGTTAGATAACGCACGATCCAATCCCCCTTTTTCAGTTTGATAACGCATGTTTCCAAGATGGCTATGGATATGAAAACATAGTAAAACACAATGAACACACAAGCACACACGTTTCAATGTATTTTATTGTTTTTTATTCTGTTTGGATATAACGAGGTTTCATTATAACGAGGAAAAAGCCCTGGTCCCGACGACCTCGTTATATCGAGAGTAAGCTGTACCTGCCAAGTTTCATGACTTTTCCAAATGGGACACCCTGTCTTTAAAGTCAGCTTCCAGCTCTCGTATTTGGTGGGAAGTTCTGATAGAGAATGTTATTTTTTCATGTTATCATGTCCCTCTCTCAGTGTGCGAATCCATAATTTTCTTGTGTGACAGGCGCGCCAATCCCAAGGTGACAAATAGCCAGGTCCATCCCTGCTTGATGGTGCCAGGAAATATGGTCCCTGTCTCATTATGTTATTTTGTATTTTAGTGTGTAACAGCTATACCAATCCCCAGGTAAAAGAACAACCATGTATAGCCCTGATACAGTGTAGGTGCATGAGGCTTTCTGTCTCAGTACATTATTGCTCTCCTCATTTTCTTGTGTGACAGGCACACCAACCCTCAGGTGACGAATGGCCAGGTCCATCCCTGCTTGGTGGTGCTGCAGGAAATCTGGCCCATCTTGTCCGACACGTGCACCAAGTACCAGACAGACGTGCGGGTCATAGAGCGCTACTGCCGGTGCCTGCGGTTCGCCATCCGCTGTATTGGCAAGTCTGCGGCTGCCTTACTCACTCCACTCGTCACACAGGTAGGTGACTCCTCGTATGCAAAGTATGTAGTGTGTGATTGGTCAGTTTCTGCTTGTTCAGGCATATGTAGATATAGTGACTGTTTTTGTGTAGAATAACAAGTGAGTGATCTCTGATTGGTCAGTTTCTGCTTGTTCAGGCATATGTAGATATAGTGACTATTTTTGTGTAGAGTAAATAGTGTGTGTGTTACATGATCTATGATTGGTCAGTTTCGGCTTGTTCAGGCACATACAGATATAGTGACTGTTTTTGTGTAGAGTAACTAGCGTGTGTGTTACACAATCTCTGATTGGTCGGTTTCTGCTTGTTCAGGCACATGTAGATATAGTGACTGTTTTTGTGTAGAGTAACTAGTGTGTGTGTGTTACATGATCTCTGATTGGTCGGTTTCTGCTTTCACAGGTACATGTAAATATGACTATTTTTGTGTAGAGTAAACAGTGTGTGTGTTACATGATCTCTGATTGGTCAGTTTCTGCTTGTTCGGGTACATGTAGATATAGTGACTGTTTTTGTGAAGAGTAACTATAGACCGCGGGCCGAGGTGCCTTTTTCTTTCGTTTCGTGCCTCAAATCATGTATCTAGCCACAACTTACACAATTTATGTAAAAAATAATTTTAAAATCATCTGTGAAACTCGTCAGAGACAAAACCTGCACATTAATTGAAAAAAATGAAAAAATCACACAAAACCTGCCAAGATTTTCTAGTTTCATCGGTGGAAAAAACCAATCGCATTACCGCACTCATAGCGTGATTTGCGGACTGACTGGCTGATAACCAATCAGGGTCTTTGTTTCATACGCACGAATTTTCGGTCAGCCACACTGCACGGGCGGCCCTGAGCTGAGATTGATGATGGCGACATCATCTGATGATTCCAGTGCAACGGAGAGTTTCGAGCCCACCGAATCCATTTTTTGTGCTATACATGTGACCAACACTAAGAGCAAAGTCGTATCTTTTACTGATAAAAGTCATCAGAAGTGTAGAGAATGTGCAGCTAAGTGGATCAGCGTGGAAGACGGTGTAGAATGCACAGTTGCCGAGAAGTTTCTCAACCACTTACACAGAAGTGAAGGTGTGGGACCCGTACTGGCGTGGAGGAAAGTGGTGAAGATGCAGCTGCAGTTGACTTTACATCGAGAAGTGGCAGGTAAGTTTCATGAATTCTGATGATAGAGCTGATTTTTTATGAAAAAGAATGCTCCCCATATCGCCCTAACTTTCCAAATTTTACTTCAATTACTTCCTGCACATAGTAGTAGTACTACTAGTACTAGTAGTAGTCTGACTGACAGTGACAGCATTTATGTCGACTTTTTAATATGACCATGCTGATGCAGGTCAGATTTTTGTACACTGAACACGATGTTAACAAATATCTTTATTTCATGAGTTGATCAATTTTATTGTGAGGTGTCAAACATTAAACGCATTGAATTTGTTGATTGCTCTTGTAAAGTGCTTTCTCATCGTCTCAAAAGTCTCTGAATGTCATGGTGTACATGTATGCACTGTGTGCAATTTACAGTGCAGTGCTTCCAGTGTTTTTGTTTTGTTTAAATGGCTTCAAAAATATTTTGAGACACTGTATTAATAAATTTTCTATGGCTTACACTACTGTTGTATTATTGAATGAATGAATTTCTAATATGTTTGTACATGTTCTTTCACCAGGAAGCACCAAACTGCTCTTGGGGGATACCATGCGTAGTGCTATCGACACTTCTGCAACATAACCACAATCAGCAGGGCATTAGCA
>CAVLGW020000445.1:0-14440 GCA_963669155.1 Arbacia lixula
CCTTTTTTTATCCTTTCACGGAATTTCTTCAAACCTTCCCCAAAAGTTGTAATAATTTTCATTAGATCTCTTGTAATATAAAAGAACTGCTAAACTTGTATTGACCTTTCGCGTGCCTTGATGCTGTTTAATGGGAGTTGTCTAAATTACCGTGCGCAAAATTGCCTCAATGGGGCATAAAAAGTTAATCATTATTTGAAACAATTAACGTATTGTCAGTTCGTCTTTATCTTCATACCCTAAACATTTTGAACTTTACGGTCTAAATAGAGAGGTGTGAATTTTTAGTTTTGATTGGAGCAATTTCGTAGTCTAAGCAACTCAGTCAATAGTGATACTAATTTTTTCGTCAAGTTGTTTTGTAATATGAACCACACTTGAAAAAAAAATAATTCAAATGATAAATTTAAGATCGCTTTAAAGACGCATTTATTTAAAATTACGAAAATTCGGTACATTCTCGTATCTTGTGTTTTGTGTTTCTATAAGTCTCGATACAGCGCAGGCAATGCAGGGAGATGTTTGATCGATATGTGTTATAATGCGCAATATAAAAGTCGCTAATGATATCAGACCAGTGGCAGACAATATCGAGGACACCTTTCAGATATACGTGTGAGAGGCAATCCTTGCAATGGTTGAATTAAATATTAATTGTAAATTACACATAAACAGCTTTATCAACCAATATAATTGTGAGGTTGCGATTGCACTGAAATTGAAAACAGAAATGAATAAAAACGCGGGAGAAGAAAGGCCTGTGACAGAAATATAGCAGAAACATTGAGCAAACTACTTTACAGGATCATACAGCATACGACATATAAGAGAGAACATCATATGGGACATCACAAATTGAAAATTCACATGTTTTTTTTTTAATAATTGTATGTTTTTATCTTATAATTGCGTGCAAATTGATCAGTATTTCTTGAAAGGGTATAAGTGCATTGAAAAACTTTAATAACTCATGAAATAGTATATCTAAGGTTGAAAATGTCCGTAAATCAGTGTTATTGTTTGTGACAAAATATTTTTTAATCGCGATGATGGTGTCAATAAATTCAAATTGAATTCATATTCAGTGGAGCGTGTTGGCATCGCACGTCGTTCAATATTGGCTTACATATTATTTGTATGCACAAATGATTTCATAATATAGGGGCGTTCAGTTTCGCATTAATATGTAAGAGACTTTAAAATTGTAGCGTTCAGTTTCATTTTTGACATTATTTTTCGGTTTTTTCTTCTCCTTTTCCGAATATTAACGTGGGGAGATTCTTTGGCAGACCTTAATGGCAAAATACTCTTTTTGGTCCGGGAATATCAATTTTGACAGCACAACACAGTAACATAGGAATTACATTCCGTAGTATGTTGTCAGTATACCCTTTTCATATATACGCGTGGACCATCCCAGATCCATGGGATAAGGGAAATACTATACACTACGCCTATGTGACATCATTTTCCAACACTGTCGTCTTTTTCACCGCAAGCGGGCGTATTACCAGAAAGTATGGAAAGTATCAATTGAACATACTGCTTGCACAGCTGATAGTTTGCAATCAGTTTAAAGGGCATATACTGCACTGGGAAGGCAAAAAAGCCTTCAAAATGTAATTGTTAGCAATCTTCTTGCCAATGGTCTTAAATTCATGTATTGTCCATTTTAGAAGCTTGCTGAAAGTTACTTGCCCTCAAATGATTAATGATTAAATCCTCAAAATGTTCGGGCCGAACATTTGAGGATTTGTGAAAATAACTCTTTACTCCAAATTTAGATCATTTGACGGCACATAACTTTCAGCAAGCTTCTAAAATGGACAATACATGAATTTAAGACCATTGGCAAGAAGATTGCTAACAATTACATTTTGAAGGCTTTTTTGCCTTCCCAGTACAGTATATGCCCTTTGATTAAAGGTGTAATCCAAATCATTCAAATACGATATTTTGTCAATACTTCATAATTTTGTTAATTGTATCTTATTGAAGATTTTCAGAGACTGAGCCTCATTTTTCACAAAGTTTCTGTGGAAGCTTGAGGAACAATATTATAGGATACATTCCACAAGCCCATCTCTCTCTCTCATCTCTCTCCCTATATCGCCTCGTATTTCTCTCACTCTGAAACATCTCAGTGATGGATCACCGCCAACCACCCCCCCCCCCCCCCTTCCCTGGGATATTATTCTAAAAACGTGGGAATAAGAGGATTTAAGTGGTTGAAATGCCCCTTGTGATCTTTCAAAAGAAAAGGGGATATGATTTCCCCAAAGGACCAAACAAAAATAAAATCCCAACACGGCCCCCCCCCCCCCCATCCTTCCCCATCTCCCTCTCTCCCGTCTCTTTCATCCTCTTTTCCTCAATCGCCACATCTCTCTCTCTCTCTCTCTCTCTCTCTCTCTCTCTGTCTCTCTCTCATCTCTCCTCTCTCTCTCTCTCTCTCTCTCTCTGTCTCTCTCTCTCTATTTCTTACTCGGCACTTTCTGCCCCTTTTCTTTTCAGTCTTCTATGATTCCCATTTTTGTACCTTATTCTCTCCAAACTCATGCACTGCAAAATGATACATTACCGATTTCATTATTACTTGTTTGTACTTAATTTATTGATCTTTTACATATCATCATTTATGATATTCATAATGAAATACTGTCGATTTTAGGACCATGAATTGCACAACTCCATTATTCATGTTATGACCCAGAATCATAATATCAGCAGGAATGCAGATATAAAATGAAGAAAACATATTCAATAAAGGGGGTATGGGTGTAGTAGATTTCATCTCTGGACTGAAGAAATAAAGACAACAATTAATAAATAGTCTTATGACTAGACTCTACTTTTCACTTTGGATAAGAAATGATCAACAGTCTAGAAGCCAGTCTCGATTAAGGGCTAATTATCTTCTACGCTTCAATCATTAAGTCTCAATACAAAGACTAGCCTTATATATACAGTTAAACCTGTCTTGGCGGCCACCTGTCTATAGCAGCCAACCTGTCTATAGTGGTCACTAAGATAATTCCCCTGGAGAGAGATCATGAGTTAAAAAACCTGCCTATAGCAGCCACCTGCCTATAAAGGCAACAAAGAGGTAGAAACTTGTGGATACAATTACATCCATATCACCCATAGTAAATAGTAAATCCCATTCTAATATTGATAGATAGTTATGTATAGTATCTCCGTTACCCATTCTAATTTGAACAGATGTTCATAGATAATTATGTACAGTATTTCCGTTACATTGCAAAGTCACACGCAATGCGGCTGGCGAGCCGCGAAGTGTTTCTGTTTTGTACTGTTGTTGTTTTTATCCCAATAAACCATTCTGTATACGCCATATATTTCGCGAGTCTAATTTTTCACGAATCAGGACTTCTTGTCAATTTCGCGATTGTGAAGGACTAGTACTATTTCATATGTGCTGGTACATGTCATATTCATAGTTTCGCATGTTGTTGAATTCACGAAAAGCATCCAACTCGTGAAATTCGTGAAAATAAAAACCCCATGAAATATATGGCATATACAGTATGTATCTAAACATACCACATTTCAAAGTCTAGAATCAAAACTCTGGCAGTTTGTGAAGGTATGAATATCTATACTTTATATAGGGAAACATCCCCATCATCGACATCCAGTTCTGCAGTTGTAAACAATTCTGCTCTCATACGCTAATATTATGCCTTACTCTGACAAAAGGAAGCAAGTGACAAATCACTCACATCTGGGTTATTGGTATTTTTAGATTGTACCCAGCATTCCCTACATACGACCAAAATCTGGATAAAAAATATTAATCTTGCTGCGAGATATTCAACCTAACATGATGTGGTGTTGCACTGATGCTAATGCAAGTGACAGATTTTGCTCATTTACAAGAATAGTCTCTTTTGTTAGTTGCTTCCTTTTGTCAGATTAGGGCAGAGTGGGTATGACAGAAGACAAAAGTCTGTGCACTGCCGAATGCTTGAGATGACTTTTCCTAATTATGCGGTAGGCAGAATGATAATGTGTGACTTTCACACAGTTTTGTCACCGATCCTGACCATCCTGATTTCATTCTCCGACTCGGCGAGCTATCGTGAGACCATCGTTGATGGGTATTAGAACCTGCAGGGAGAGATAAATGATTGATAGAAGAAGTCAGATAGAGAGAATGGGGGTGGGGGAGCAGAGGGGATGAGAGAAGGCATTCTCCAAATCACATGTTCAATTCAATTTAAGTCTTTTTCTACAAGTACACGAATGGCAGTTTAACAACTGAATTGATCGTGTTTACAGTGGTTGCCATACAATTCATACATAGATTATAATACAGTTTAAAAATTATGACAAAAGTAAACAAATTACATGAACATAATTGTGATTTTTAGTAAATATAATAGAAATATAAAACCATGCTACTTTTGCTTCAAATCAAACCATTTTCTTAAAGAAACTCCTCTTCCCAATTCATGACAATTAAACTCAACAATATCAAATCTTGTACATGTCCACTTCAACATGGTTATGACAGTTGGTTGATAAAATTGACATAGCAATCCCGATCACAAAATAGCTAGCTATTTCACCACATCAGGCTAAAGAAGAGTTTACCAACCTGCTCAACCCTGGCTTCGTTCTTGAGGATGGTGTTGAATTCATTCATGACTGGCCCACCTCTGGCAAATGCAGCTTTCGGGAAGTCCTTCATGAAGGGCGCCCCCTTGTAGAGTGTGTTGTCGAACAGGATAGTGCCCCGAGGTGCCAGGATGTTGAGATCAAGTACCAACTGAATGAATGAATGAATAAATGAAAAAGTGAATGAATGAATTCATGAATGAATGAAAAATTGAATGAATGAATGAATAATGAATGAATGAATGAGTTTATTACAAACTAGAGCAATTCGACTGCCACGCAGTCGATAAATATGCCTCCGCCTCTTTGCTAGCTCTATTTAGATTATTTTCAGAAAATCTGTTTGTTTGGTTGGAAATGTTCCAGTTCCTATGTGAAATGAAAGTACCATTTATTCTGTTTTTCTATGTTTAGCGAAGTTTGGCAATGTTCATTTGACCTTTGACCTCTTACTTCTTTGACTTCCAATCGAACCAGTCTGTCTAAATCCATCCCTGTATCCTTGTGATTCTTGTACCATGTTTTCTTGAAATGCATAATTGGATTGGGATTTATTGTGAAAAGTATCAATTTGGGGGCAATTTTCAGCACATTTTGGCAAAGTTCATAAACCTTTGACCTCTGACCTTTCAGGAATTTTACCCAACCTTTCACCAGTCTTCCTTCATTAGGTGAGACATCTCTGTACCATGTTTGTTTAGATTGAATCATTAGATTTGGATTCAATGTGAAAAATAGCCAATTTTTGCAAAGTGCATTGACCTTATACCTCTGACCTTTGAGAAATGTCACCAAAAATGTTACCAGTCTACCCCCAAGTAGTGATCCATCTTTGCACCATGTTTAGTTGGTAATGTTCCATTGGACCTGGATTTACTTTGAAAAATATCACTTTGGGGGCAATTTTTAGGTAATTTTTTTGGCAAAGTGCGTTGGCCTTTGACCTCTGACCTTTGAGAAATTTCACCCAAAACGTCACCAGTCTCACCCTAAATAGTGATCCATCTTTGCACCATGTTTAGTTGGTAATGTACCATCGGATTTGGATTTATTGTGAAAAATATAAAGTTTGGGGCAATTTTTAGCCAATTTTGGCAAAGTTCATTGACCTTTGACCTCTGACCTTTCAGGAATTTTACCAAAAATTTCATCAGTCTATTCCCAAGTAGTGATCCATCCGTGTACCATGTTTAATGAGAACTACATCCTTGGACTTGGATTTATTGTGAAAAAGGTCAAATTTTTGCAATTTTTCACAAAGTTCATTGACCTTTGACCTCTAAACTTTTAGGAATTTTACCCAAAATATCACCAGTCTACCTTCAAGTAGTGATCCATCTTTGTACCATGTTTGATGAGAATTGTATCCTTGGATTTGGATTTAATGTGAAAAAGGTCAATTTTGGCAATTTTTCACAATGTTCATTGACCTTTGACCTTTGACCTCAATCAGATTTGACCCCAATTTTACACACTTCATTGGTTTTATGCAATACACACATGTACCA
This sequence comes from Arbacia lixula, assembly GCA_963669155.1. NCBI lineage: Eukaryota > Metazoa > Echinodermata > Echinoidea > Arbacioida > Arbaciidae > Arbacia > Arbacia lixula. The sequence goes on from CAVLGW020000445.1 coordinate 6,150, forward strand.
AGTTTGAAGCAAATCTGGTTCACGGTTCTCAAGATATTGACTAAACGGATTCGGGACGGACGGACGGACGGACGGACGGACATACGTACGGACGGACGGACGGACGGACGGACAACCCGAAAACATAATGCCTCCGGCCACTTCGTGGCGGAGGCATAAAAATAATCAAATCTACAAATCATCAAATTAATCACGATATACACACCTTGGTAATATAGGAGCAATAGCACACGCTAGTCGAGGCTCGCAGCCCCAGGTTGAAAAGTGTGAAGTAAATAAGTTACACAGATGGTTATGTTAGTAAACTTAAGTTCAGTTTTAATGATTATTATGATAAACCAGTATCATAACGTTTCTCATAACATTAAGATTAAGCATTTTAAGCGACAAAACAAATCATTTGAGAGAGAAAGAACACCAGCCTGGGAAGAAAATAAAATTGACACGATATTAAAAAACTATCACTGTAGGATACCACAGCTAGACCCTCTGGATTGGAATGCTGAAAACAAACAATTTTTCACCATTAAGAGAGGGAGAGAGGACAAGGGAGAGAGAGAGCGAGAGAGCGAGAGAGAGAGAGAGGGGGGGGGGGAAACAGGGAGAAATAGACAGAAAGAGAGAGTGAGAGAGAGAGGAAATAGAGATAGAAGTAGATAGACAAATGGAGTTAAGAAAGAGATATAGAGAGAAAAAGAAAGATAGAGAGAGTGAGATTGAAATAGAGGAAGGTTACCTACCGACAGATAGTCCTTGTACTGGCCCTTGGCAGCATCAATGAAGATGACATCAAAAGATTGTTTCTTCTCTCCAAGCGTCTTCAACAGGTCTATAGCGGAACCTGCCCAAGAGAGTCAAAATGTGTGAAAGAAATTCAATAAAGAGAAAATGGAACATGTATCGACTTATCACCCAAGGGAACGGCATACTGGTAGATAAAACATTTATACACTTTACTTACATACATACGTGCATACTACATATGTACTAGACAGACAGGTATATGTATAAATTGAGAGTGAGATAAATGGAAAATCTGACAGCAGTATACATGGTTGTATTGTCCATCTCTACATCGATCTGTGTCATTTCCATCTCTCTCCCCTCCCCCTTCCACCCTCCGTGTCGCATCTACCACATTGTTTGAATAACCACGAAGGACGTGTTTAACTGCGATTTAGCTTCCTTTAATGCCCTTAGTCTTGGTCCAATCTTGGATATCAAGTACTTCAGTAGTGGTGCAGGATATACTGTATTCAACAATTGTGTTGGTTTCCTTCATTTACTTTGTGAAAAATGAAGAAGTAATGATGAACCTTGAAGTTGACGAACGGTCTTATCAACGTGAAAATTTATTTGCGTCTGCATGCAGTCAAGTGCAAGAACAGTTAGCGTACAAGTTTAGTCTCTGGTCAAGTCTATGCACAGTGAAGTTAGTCTGTGTTCAAGTATGCTAAAAATAGCTGAATAGTACATTCAACAGAAGTAACATCAGAAATATATCATATCATGACACACCCTCTCTCCCCCCTTCTGTGGTTAAGCAGTACTAAATGTAGACTAACTTTATGGGATAATAAATCATCTGATGCTGTTACAAAATCATTGATATTCATTCCAGAATCACAACAGAGGGGAATTTCAACTACATGTATGTGGTTTTATCAGCTCCTGCTCATTTTTAATAATAATTTAGTGGATATAAGCTCAATATGCTGTAGTGATTCCATGGACAAAATCATTGATACTGAATCAATAATAATGTTCCATGTTGTTTTATTGAACGTCCCATAAAATTATTCCAGAGCCCTGTTGCATAAAACTTACCATTGATGGTAACTCTGCTATCAATGGCAACTTCTATGGCAACCTTGAATTTCATTGGCTGTTGAGCAATGTTACCATGGTAGTTACCATTGATGGTAGAGTTACTATCAATGGTAAGTTTTATGCAACGGAGCCCAGGTTAAGTATACCATTTGCATTAAACGTCTGTTCAGAATATGAGCCACAGTCTCCATCTCTCCTGCTCTCAGAACAAAGAGCTATGAACAATAATAAAAAAAGATCACACAAAAACAACATCGTCACTAGGCATTCCAGACACATCATTTCCTCCTACCTTCCTGAACCTCAATCTTCCCCTTCTGTGCACTCTGGGCAAAGAAATCCCGCGCAAACTGAGCGAAGAATGGAAAGAGCTCCATGGTTACGAGTCGCCCGTCGCTAGGCAACGCCTCCGCCATGTTGAGCGCTGCGAATCCTGTGAATGTACCGATCTCCAGGATGCTCCTTGCTCCGGTCATGCGCACCAGCATCTTCAGCAGGTTTGCTTAATGGTGGATTGAATTGAATTGATGAGTAACAAAACATGACAGTGTTTACTTACACAAGATATCAGTTATTTATCTATGTATTCGTTAACGTATCTATTTACAGTTTTACTTGTGCAGAGTAGACTCTTCAGTTATGGAACTGCTATCACTGAAGGGCCCTGACAAATTGAAATACATCAGAATACAAAAAAAAAAACAATGGTAAAACAATGCAAAACATATCAACATTTTAAACAAATTCAATGTACAAAACATAACACAGAACAAGATAAATCAGTAAATAGATATTGCAGAATTCAATAGACGATGCAGAATTTAAATTGTAGGTAATAAAAAATGTGTTAAGATAAGCTAAATATGCACATTATGCACAGCTATAGTTATACATCTAAGCTAGTATACATATTTTACACAATTTACTGCACTTCCAATGTAAATTTTTGACACCCTAACTGGACAAGGATTCATGAACCCCGAAAATCAAGGTACAGGAGGCATTCCATTGCCTGATGAAGACCACAGGTTTTGAACCTGATCATACTGATCTTCATTTTGATAGAACCACCATTGATGAAACGATTCTACAAGGGCGGTTCTGCAGTCGTTAAGGTGCATGACTGGAAATGTGACGTCATATTCTGGTACAAATTGAATGACCGGGTCCAGTAATTCAGCCAGTTGTAGAGTTGTACGACTGATCAGATCGTGTCATCTATGGTCAAATTTCTTGCTACATGTATACCTTGGAGGACGTCAGATGACATTTCCTTGAAGAACCTGAACTGTCCTGTCTGACCACTCTGGAAGAGTGCATCGTAATCGATCTCCTTCGTCTTTTCCACCAGACGCTTTAGACAAAATATGGAAAGAAATAATACTTGAAGGATAGCAACACTTCCAAAAATGCATTACTGTCATCGAGTTAGCCGGGCTTGCAGATTGTTCAACATTTCGATCAGAGGAAATATGGCAGCCAGGGGGGGGGGGTTTCACCAAGCTGTTCTTAAGTTAAAAACGACTTTCCACACGACTGATGACACTTTCTTGTGCTAAATCAGGTCCCCCAATTTGTTCCTCTTTTACCATAGCATGAGTTACTTTCCAACAATCCCAAATTTGGCAAATCATAAATGCTGTATTCAGACGCTTGTTAACAATAAGAATTTCAATTTATACACATCAGATTTGAACTTAAGCTGTTGGGAATCAAAATCATTGAGAATCTGATTAAGCACAAGGAAGGTTCACCAGTTGTGCGTAAGGTTGTTCTTAGCTTACGAACAGCTTGGTGAAACACCCCCCAGGTCTGAATGGAGACAATTAGAATCTAGGGCAAATATAAAATTTTAAATACAGTAAACAAAGTTATATTTGCAAATGTGTTTATACATATTTTATAGACAGGGAAGCAGAAATTAGGAGTATATCATCACAATAAAATGTATGAAGTTTCACAGTCACTGCTTCACAAACCTTTTGTGAAAAAGTGGGAAACTACCACTGTTTACATTTATATTGTAGTGACCATGGTCTACATTCACATATGGGTCATTCCATTGGGGTTGGGGCAAAGTTTTCATGCAGTGTCCATGTAACGGAGGTATCAACTTTGTAGTTCACCATGACGATCAATTCAAATGTGGTTAAGTTTTGAGCTGTCAGTGAAAAATTGCTCTCTTTTTTCAGAAATACCGGTAGACATTAAAATTGGAAATCTTTTATGGATTTGAAGCAACAGGCAAACAAAAATCTACCATCATTACATGGACATCATATTGTTTTTACATGGACAATGAATTTTCATAAGTCAACTTGCAATATGCCATGATCTTTGAGAAATAATTTTGGATGGGACCCCATTTTTTTGCTCATGCCATTATTGGACTATATTTACCTGGTTTGAAAAAGATATGGGTTTGGAGTTGTGGTATGTCACAAAAATTGCCCTTACCCTGTGGAATCACCCGTACCATATTGTAACACCCAGGCAGCTGCTTGCTTTGACGCATCACAGTGCAGTGCGAAAAGCTGTGATGGTGCGCTATTGTGTATTGCGGTCTTTATGCTACACATGTTAGACAATCCGTCCAAAACCAGAAATCTAATGATCAATATAATTCAGCTCAAAGTCGGTTTCCAGTTCTTATGTTGGGAGGGAAGTTCTAATATAGTATCTTCTTCATACATTCCGTGGCTTTTATACAATATATATGGTTTAGACCTGCGAAATGGCTACCCTGACTTTAAATAATGAAATATCAATATTTGATATTTTTTTAGATATATTTCTGGCTCACCTTAGCATCTGCACTGATCTCAGAGGATACTGATTTTGGGTAGGTATACATGCCCGTCGCCAGCTCCAAGGATTGGTTGATGAGGTGACGAGATGACTCGGGCATGGCAATGCTCGAGGTCTGTCTCTGAAGATCGCTAAGGAAGCTGATGAGGAACTCAATAGGGGTGTCTGCAGGACAAAGAGGGAGAATTAGAGAAGCAGAGAGAGAAAGAGAGAGAGAAGAGAGAGAATTAGAAAGACAGATAGGGACAAAGACAGAGAGACAGAGAGAGAGTGAGAGAGGGGGGGAATGAGGTGGAGTTGTGAGAAAGAGGTAGAGAGAGAGGAGTAGAGACAAAGAGAAAGGAACAGAGAGAGATGGATGGAGATGCAGAAAAAGAGAGAAAGAGCGAAAGGGAGAGGAGAGAAAGGGGGTGGGGGGTGGGGGGGTGGGGAGGGAAGGAGATGAAGCAAGGGAAACAGAAATGTAAGAAATAGGAAAGGCAGAAAGATCAACATGGAGGAGGAGAATGAAGAGGAGAGGTGAGATAAGGTGGAGATGAAGAAAGAAAAAGGGAGGGAAAAAATAAGCAGCAGAAAATATTAAAGGGACATGCAGAGATAGAAAAAAGGAGAAAGATGGAGAGGAAAAAAAATTAAGAAGGAGGGACAGGTGGAAAATAAAAATGTTTGAAATGAGATAGAGAGAGGGGGTAGGTAGGGGTAGTGGAGAGAGAGAAAGAGAGAGAGAGAGAGAGAGAGAGAGAGAGAGAGAGAGAGAGGGAGAGAGAGAGAGAGAGAGGGGGGGGGGGAGAGAGCAAGAGAGGCAGAAGGATGGAAAGACAGAGGACAGAGAAAAACACAGAGAGAGATGTGAGTTCGTGTAGGTGTGTGGATGTGCACCTTGATGTGTGTGTCTCTCTCTTTTTTCTCTCTCTCCATACAATTATAAACGTGAGTGTCCATCTCTCACTCCATGTGTACACACTTTGGTATGTGTGTGTCTCTCTCTCACTCTCTCTCTCTGATTATAATTATGCATGTATGTGTGTATGTGTCTCCGTCTCTCTCTCCCTCTTCCCGTCTTTTTTCTCTCTTTCTCTTTCTCTCTCTCTCTCTCTCTCTATCTCTCTCTCTCTATTTCTCTCTCTCTCTCTCTCTGTTTCTCTCTCTCCCTCTCTCTCTCTCTCTGTTTCTCTCTCTCTGTCTCTCTCTGTCTCTCTCTCTCTCTCTGTTTCTCTCTCTCCCTCTCTCTCTCTCTCTCTGTTTCTCTCTCTCTCTCTCTCTCTCTCTGTTTCTCTCTCTCTCTCTCTCTGTCTCTCTCTCTCTCTCTCTGTCTCTCTCTCTCTCTCTGTCTATCTCTCTCTCTCTGTATGTGTGTTTGTCGCTCTCTATTATGTGTGCATGCTTGTGCATGTAAGTGTGTGTTTGTGTTTGTGTGAGCTTGCACCTGTTTGCTTGAATAGATGGAGGCATCATTCTTCAAAGTATAATGAGGAAAATTAGAAATAATTTCTGTATGTCAACATCCAAGCCCATCATTATAATATCTATTGAGCAATTTCACTGCTAATTTTGTATTTGATTATCAAGTTGCACTTTTAAAATACCATTAACGTACTTGATTATACATGTGTACTAATTGCTGCAATTATTTTGAAATAGCTTGTTTGTGTAAATATCAATTAGTTTTCATCGTTATCATAATTACCCTGCCATCTCTTTTCCTTTGAACCAGTTGGAAAAACATTACAAATGCAGTTAGAAATTTGATCCTAATGCCTACCAACTGTAATAGTCTTAACCTCCAAATGCGATCCAAGTGAGTAATAATGCTGTCCTCATTCTAATCTAAATCTGAATAGTCAATTCAATTCAATTCAAGTTTACTCACATAAAAAACAAGGTGGTTCGCAAACCATGAGTCTCGCATGATTTCGCAATCGATAAACAGTGCTAAGTTTTTTCGAATATTTAAAATGGCGCTGAGATTACCTTTGACCTAATCATCCTCATCAACACATGTGGTATTACCCAAGGATCATTTGTACCAAGTGTGATCCCAATAGATGAAGAAATAAAGAAATGAGAGCAAGTCAACAAAAACTTTAACATTTTTGTAAGCATGGCATATTATTTGACCTTTTGACCCCTAAATGACCTTTGACCCCATCATCCTCATGACGACACATGTGGGGTATTACCCAAGGATCATTTGTACCAAGTTTGATCCAACTGATGCAGAAATAAACAAATGAGAGCAAGTTAAACAAAAACTTTAACATTTTTGTAACATGGCATATTATTTGACCTTTTGACCCCTAAATGACCTTTGACCCCATCATCCTCATGACGACACATGTGAGGTATTACCCAAGGATCATTTGTACCAAGTTTGATCACAACTGATGCAGAAATAAACAAATGAGAGCAAGTTAAACAAAAACTTTAACATTTTTGTAACATTGCATATTATTTGACCTTTTGACCCTAAATGACCTTTGACCCCATCACCTCATGACGACACATGTGGGTATTACCCAAGGATCATTTGTACAAGTTTAATCATAATTGCTGCAGAAATAAAGAAATGAGATCAAGTTAAACTAAAACTAACATTTTGTAACAGACCAACAGACCAACACTAACAGACCAACAGACTAGAAATGAGACTACATCCTGTACAACAAACTTTGTTCACTCAAGACAAAAAAACATACATACAAACAATAACTGCAATGACAATAGAATGCAAGGGCTAAACCGAGAAGGTGCAAGCACCTTTGAGGGCCGGTTAACCCTTTAAACATGTAACATACAAAATAAATAGAGGAGAAGAAAACATCAAATAAAAAAAAAATTGCTTCAGCAGACAGCCACTACTGACTAATATACACTTTAGAGTGTATGAATATATAAATTATAAATAAAATATATAAATCAAATTGATTATCAAATCGTTACTCTGATCTGTTTATGTGGCATTCACTTTTGAATTCTTATAATTTCAAACATTAATTGAATAAAAGCTGTTATATCAGATCATGTGAAAGTTGATTTAGAAATGTAAAATTATGCCACAAATTGATGAGACCTTACACAAGCATGAATATACAGTGTATTCATGAATGATTATCTGATTCCCAGGTAGTAATATGGGTGTCAACTGGAACAACTCATAGAGCACTTGGCATTTACAGTTATTGATAGCTTGGACTTATAGTAAGATATAAGATGAACTTATAGTAATATAAGATAGGTTATGCTATAAGCAAGCTTGATTTATTCATGATTAGCTTATATCAGATTATATAGGATTAGGCTAAGGATTAGGAGTTATTTCAATGAGTATCTTCACGAGGTCCACTGTTTATTTTTCAACTGGTGTACTGGACAATAATTATCCCATTTTAATTTCCAGGGGTAACCAGTTGATTTTGAATCGACCAGGTGCATTTGTGTTTTTCACTGGTTGAACTGTTTATTTTTTCCCAACTGGTGTTTTATCTGTTTTTTATCTGGGTAATCCAACTGTTGGATCGTATACACTTGTGGCTATTATGTACTTTCCTTCTTCAGACATTTTTATGCAATCGAAAAACACTCGTACAAAATGATGCAGACCAGTATATCAACTCGTGTAATCTACTCCAACTGTAAAAGTGTAATACTACATG
>CAVLGW020000446.1:0-14436 GCA_963669155.1 Arbacia lixula
CCCACTTGCTGTGAGGAGGCAGCAAGCTGGGAAGAGGGCGTAGTCTTTGTTACCAGACAGAGTTGTTGACAGACTCGGTTGTGTCCATGCACTCTTTAGCCTAAAGCCTGGCCGATGAGAAACTACAATACCAAGGATAGATGCAGAAACACATCATAAGTAATATCACGTCACAACCGCATTCTTTAATACAAAATCAAACTTTTGACCCATACACTAGATAAAACGACACACATGTTTGCTGCTTTTTACAAAATGAATTTCTATTCAACATGGACACAAACCGAGTCTGTTTGGAAACTATGTCTGGTAACACAGACTACGCCGGCCCACTTGCTGTGAGGAGGCAGCAAGCTGGGAAGAATGCGTAGTCTTTGTTATCAGACCATAGTTGTTAATTTACTCGGTTGTGTCTATGCAACTCCACAGATTAAAACCTTGGCCCTGACTGATGAGAAACTACCAATATCGAAGAAAGGTGCAGAAACACACTGTAAATAATATAACGTCACAACACTTTCTTCAAACAAAAAAAAAAAATTTGGCCTAAAAAGTTGTGTCCATGCCCTCCACAGCTTAGAACCTTGGCTCTGACTGATGATAAACTACAATACCAAGGGTAGGTAACGAAAACACATCATAAAGACTATAACGTCACAAACATATTTAAAAAAAAAAAAACTTTTGTCCCCGACAATAGAAAAAAAAGACAATGTTCGCTGCTTTTTAAAAAGTAAATTTATTCTCAACATGGACACAACCTGGTCTGTTTAGAACTATGTCTGGTAACAAAGACTATGCACTCTTCACAGCTTGCTGCCTCCTCACAATAAGTGGGCCGGCGTAGTCTTTGTTACCAGACATAGTTCCAAACAGACTCGGTTGTGTCCATGTTGAACAGAAATTTATTTTTTTTATAAGCAGCAAACACGTGTGTCTTTTTATCTATTGTATGGGTCAAAAGTTTGATTTTGTGACGTTCTATTACTTATACTGTGTTTCTGCACCTATCCTTGGTATTGTAGTTTCTCATCAGTCAGACCCTAGGTTTTAGGCTAAAGAGTGCATGGACACAACCGAGTCTGTCAACAACTATGTCTGGTAACAAAGACCACGCCCTCTTCCCAGCCTGCTGCCTCCTCACAGCAAGTGGGCCGACGTAGTCTTTGTTACCAGACATAGTTCCAAACAGACTCGGTTGTGTCCATGTTGAACAGAAATTTATAAATTTATTTATAAAGCAGCAAAAATGTGTGTCCTTTTATCCATTGTATGGGTCAAAAGTTTGATTTTGTATTTAAAGAATTCGGTTGTGACGTTCTATTATTCATTATGTGTTTCTGCACCTATCCTTGATATTGTAGTTTGCCATCAGTCAGGGCCAAGGTTCTCAGCTGTGGAGGGCATGGACACAAGCGAGTCTGATAACAACTATGTCTGGTAATAAAGACAACGCACTTTTCCCAGCTTGCTGCCTCCTCACAATAAGTGGGCCGGCGTAGTCTTTGTTACCAGACATAGTTCCAAACAGACTCGGTTGTGTCCATGTTGAACATAATTTTTTTTTTTTTTTAAAGCAGCAAACACGTGTGTCTTTTTATCTATTGTATGGGTCAAAAGTTTGATTTTGTGACGTTCTATTACTTATACTGTGTTTCTGCACCTATCCTTGGTATTGTATTTTCTCATCAGTCAGACCCCACAGTTTTAGGCTAAAGAGTGCATGGACACAACCGAGTCTGTCAACAACTATGTCTGGTAACAAAGACTACGCACTATTCCCAGCTTGCTGCCTCCTCACAATAAGCGGGCCGGCGTAGTCTTTGTTACCAGACATAGTTCTAAACAGATTCGGGTTATGTCCACGCAGTCCACAGCCTAAAACATAGTCTACTGCAGTCAGAGGAGGTGGGGGGGGGGGGGGGGGATCCCGTTTTCCTAACTAATTGACGCTTACGCTTAATTCTATTGATTAATTCCAACTTAACCCTATAACCCAACCCTAACTATAACACTAATCCTAAACCTATATCTAAGAAACACATGCATTTCTACAACCTATGAACCCTACTTAACTTATACACTGTAACAACTTACACCGATATACCTAAAGAAATCCTACTTTACCTTAATCCTAACTTTAACTCTTACCCTAAACCTAACCTAACCTTACTCATATCCTAACTGACACTTAAACCAATATAACTAATTAACTCCTACTCTACCTCAATCCTAACTCTAATTCACCCTAAACCTAATCCTAACCTTACTCATATCCTAACTGACACTTAAACTGATATAACTAATTAAGACCTAATCTACCTTAATCCTAAACATAACTCTTACCCTAAACCCTACCCTATAACCGAACTCATACTCTAACTTACACTTACACCGATATAAGTAATTAACTCCCAATCTATCTTAATCCTCACCCTAGCTCCTATCCTAAACCTAACCCTAACCTAACTCACACACTAACTTACACTGACACCAATATACTCTTAACCTTAACTCCTACCCTAAACCTAACCCTAACCTAACTCTTACCCTAACTTATACTGACACCGATATAACTAATTAATTCATAATCTACCTTAACCCTAACCATAACTCTTACTCTAAACGGTACCCTAACCTAACTCATATCCTACCGTACACCAAATCGATATAACTAATCAGGCTAACTTCTAATCTACCTTCCTCACAACGCTAACTCTTACGCTAAACCTAATCCTAACTTTACTCATACCCTAACTTACACTTACACCGATATAACTAATTAACTCCTTATCAACATTAATCGTAACTTTAACTCTTACCCTAAGCCTAACCCTAACCTAACTCGTACCCTAACCCTAATCCTAGGAAAAACGTATACTACCCTAACCTATAAACCGTATTAACTTATTCACTCTAACGACGAATAATCATTAACACTGCTCAACTAATTAACCTCAAAACTAACCTTCACCCGAACTCTTAATCTTACCCTATCTCTTATGCTAACCCTGACCCTAATTCTTATCCTAAACTTTACCCTAGCTCTTACATTAAACCTAACCTTTATCCTTAAAAAAAAAACCCGCTTACACTCAGCTTGTTACCCCTAATTAACTTATAGAACTAATAACTACTTGCATTCCTCTAACTGTAATTAACCTATACAATGTTTTTACTAATCAGCGATTCATCATAACTATTCAACCATACTTAACCTAACCCTAACTCTAATTATAAACCTAACCATATCCTAACTCTAACCTAAACCTAGCAATAAGAAATGCTCACACTACTATATAACTTATTCACTCCTAAGTACTTACCTATAAACTATCGTAATGCGCTTTTATGAATAGGCGCTGACATTACTATGTGACTAGCTAACCCATATTTTACCTTTACACTGTTATGCATACACTTCTTATTGATCCCTTATAAACCTATTCACTGATTACTACCTATTGACTATACCTATCTCGTATCATTTGCCTTATTATCTAACAATACACAAGCAACATCCTCTTATTAGGCGGGGGAGGGGGGGGGGGAGAGCGAATCCCTCACTCACTTACAGATGTGTGTGATTTTTTTTTAACTGTTTTTTTTTATTGTTATTGTTATTTTTGTATTAAGTGTATTTGAATGTTCCTAATTATTTTGTAAAGTTTACGTGATTTTGTAAAACAGCTCTCGAGAATGTAAGGACAATCCTGACTGAATAAAGCGTGCAATACTTTTTTTTTTTTCTTTCATTCCATTGGTTACGTGGGGGTGATTAGTTTATGTCTGTGGGAGTTAACACCAGTCACTTCAATAAACATGTTACTTGCATAAACTTCATCGTGCATCGACTATGTCAGCGTGACATTATTATACCAACTGGGTTTTTTCTTAGTCTTTATTGTTATCTTTGTAAAATGGTTTTTTTTTAATGTTTACGTGACTGTAATGACAGTCCTGACTGAAAAAAGCGTGCAATACTTATTTTTTTTTTCTTTTTATTCCATTGGTTACGTGGGGGTGATTAGTTTATGTCTGTGAGAGTTAACACCAGGCACTTCAATAAGCATGTTACTTGTATAAAGTTCATCCATAACCCTATCTTGATCGTGCATCGATTGTGTCAGCGTGACATTATTATACCAACTGCGTTTTTTTTTCTTAGTCTTTATTGTTATTTTTGTATTAAAAGTATTTTAATGTTCCTTATTATTTTGTAACGTTTACGTGATTTTGTAAAACAGCTCTCGAGAATGTAAGGACAGCCCTGACTGAATAAAACGTGCAATATTTTTTTTCTTTTATTCCATTGGTTACGTGGGGGTGATTAGTTTATGTCTGTCGGAGTTAACAACAGGCACTTCAATAAACATGTTACTTGTATAAAGTTCATCCTTAACCCTATCTTGATCGTGCATCGATTGTGTCAGCGTGACATTATCCTGATTATCATACCAATTCTGGAATTTTTTCTTAGTCTTTACTGTTATTTTTGTATTAATAGTACTTGAATGTTCCTAATTATTTTGTAAAGTTTACGTGATTTTGTAAAACAGCTCTCGAGAATGTTAGGACAACCCTGACTAAATAAAGCGTGCAATACTTATGTTTTTTTTTCTTTTATTCCATTGGTTACATGGGGGTGATTAGTTTATGTCAGCGTGACATTATTATACCAATGGGTTTTTTCTTAGTCTTTATCGTTATTTTTGTATTAATTGTATTTGAATGTTACTTTGTAAAATGCAATTTTGTTTTGTTTACGTGATCAGGGCTCCTTTAAAACCAATCCTCGGGACTGTACAGACAGCCCTGACTGAATAAAACGTGCAATACTTATGTTTTTCTCTTTTTATTCCATTGGTTACGTGGGGGTGATTAGTTTATGTCTGTGAGAGTTAGCACCAGGCAGTTCAATAAAAATGTTACTTGTATAAAGTTCATCCATAACCCTATCTTGATCGCGCATCGATTGTGTCAGCGTGACAATATCATACCAGCTGTGGGATTTTTTCTTAGTCTTTACTGTTATTTTTGTATTAATAGCACTTGAATGTTCCTAATTATTTTGTAAAGTTTACGTGATTTATGAAACAGATCTTGAGAATGTAAGGCCAATCCTGACTGAATAACGTGTGCAATACTTCTTTTTTTCTTTCTTTTATTCCATTGGTTACGTGTGGGTAATTAGTTTATGTCTGTGAGAGTTAGCACCAGGCATTTCAATAATCATGTTACTTGTATAAAGTTCATCCTTACCCCAATCTTGATCGAGGCATCGATTGTGTCTGCGTGACATTACTATGCTAACTGGGGTTTTTATTGGGGCCTTATTGTTATTTTTGTGTTTTTTGTATTTGAAAGTTACTTTGTAGAATGCAATTTTGTTATGTTTACGTGATCAGGGCTCCTTTAAAACCAATCCTCGGGACTGTACAGACAGCCCTGACTGAAAGAAACGTGCAATACTTATTTTTTTTCTTTTTATTCCATTGGTTACGTGGGGGTGATTAGTTTAATATGTCTGTCGGAGTTAACACCAGGCACTTCAATAAGCATGTTACTTGTATAAAGTTCATCCTTAACCCTATCTTGATCGTGCATCGATTATGTCAGCCTGACATTACTATACCAACTGTGGGATATTTTCTTAGTCTTTACTGTTATTTTTTATCAATTGAGTTTGAATGTTACTTAGTAAAATGTTTTTTCTTTTTAATATTTACGTGACTGTAACGATAGCCCTGACTGAATAAAGCGTGCAGTACTTTTTTTTCTTTCTTATTTTCTGTTGGTTACGCGGGGATGATTAGTTTATGTCTGTGAGAGTTAGCACCAGGCACTTCAATAAACATGCTACTTTTATAAAGTTCATCCATAACCCTATCTTGATCGCGCATCGATTGTGTCTGCGTGACATTTTTATACCAACTGTGTTTTTTCTTAGTCTTTACTGTTATTTTTGTATTAATTGTATTTGAATGTTCCTAATTATTTTGTAAAGTTTACGTTACTTTGTAAAACAGCTCTCGACAATGTAAGGATATCTCTGACTGATTAAATCGGTCAATACTTTTTTTTTTTATTTCATTGGATACGCGGGGGTGATTAGTTTATGTCTGTGAGAGTTAGCACAAGGCATTTCAATAAACATGTTACTTTTATAAAGTTCATCATTAACCCTATCTTGATCGTGCATCGATTGTGTCTGCGTGACATTATTATACCAACTGGGTTTTTTTTCTTAGTCTTTGTTATTTTTGTATTAATTGTATTTGAATGTTACTTTGTAAAATGCAATTTTGTTATGTTTACGTGATCAGGGCTCCTTTAAAACCAATCCTCGGGACTGTATGGACAGCCCTGACTGAATAAAGCGTTCAATACTATTTTTTTTCCCTTTTATTCCATTGGATACGTGGGGGTGATGAGTTTATGTCTGTGGGAGTTAGCACCAGGCAGTTCAATAAACATGTTACTTGTATAAAGTTCATCCATAACCCTATCTTGATCGCGCATCGATTCTGTCAGCGTGACATTACTATGCTAACAGGGTTTTTTCTTTTTTTTTTTAGCCTTATTGTTATTTTTGTATTAATTGTATTCCAATATTAGTTATTTTATGTTTACATGATTTCTTTTAATCACAGGGCTCCTTCACTAAATAAAAAAGTTAAATAAATGATTTAGCCTATAGTTTTCCTTTGCATTTATCTCTGTTTCTGCTCAGCATGGGCATTCACTAGATTGCGTGTTGACGTTCTGTCAGTATAACAGTATTTTGTTCGGATTATTATGATTAAGATTATGATTATAGTTATTTTGTGTTATGTTATCTCACAGCGTTGGAATAGCTGCGATGATGGTGGAAAATAGAGACCCAGAGTAAACCTGATAATGCATGAGGGGGGGGGGGGGGGGGGAGGGGAGGGTGATATGACAGGCAGCCCGACATTGATGTTTATCTCTCACGTGATAGGTTATTGTGGGTCACATGTGTGGGTCGTCGTCATCAGGGCGCCGGGCCGTAAGCGATTACACACGAATAGGGCGGGGGCCTCCGCGACCTCCGCTGTGTCCGTCATCATATTCATTATCGTCACCGTCGTCTCGTCGTCGTCGCCCCTTCGACCCAAAGGGATTTTCCGTCAAGTTGTATGTCTCCTCATATCCGGCATCCATCTCCTCCTCTCTCTCCTTCATCCTCTTCTTCTGCTCCTTCCGTTCGATGGCAGCGAAGATGTCCGATGCTCTGGGGACCTTATCGTCCTCGTACTCGTCGTCGCTGGAATAGTAGACAACCCTTCGTGCAGGCGCTGGAGCTTTGGTCTTCTTGTTCCGCTTGCCGTGCTTGGGTTTCTTGGTGTTAATCATTGCACCCTGGTTTGCGAGAGAAGGCAGCGCGAAATCTTCCGCCTGTGGTGGAGAAGGCGGTGATCGTAGCTTCGCGCGCTCTTTCTTTTGCTTGTACCGCCTGTACTCAACGATATCACGGAATACAGGTACGTCCTCCCTATCATCCCACCGCGCGGGGGGCGGATGCGGCTGCCTAGCTGATGTTGCTGCTGCTGCCGCTGCTGCCGCTGCTGCGGGGTGGTTATGCGGCCTCGGGTGCCGAGGCGGCGTGGGGGGAGGGTGTGGATGGATGTTGGTGGTGGTGTAGCTAGAGCTGGTTCCGGTGGTTGCCTGATGGTTTAGTGGCGGCAAGGTGGTAGGCCGACGCTCATACGTCAGGTGAACACTCTGGCTGGCGGCAGGCGATGGGAACTGGGATCTTAGTCGACCTAAAACATTGGCACCAAACTTACCATTGAAAAAAGGCCACTTCACACTAGATCGAAAGTATCCTACATTTCGCAGGTTCATATAACGTAATACATGTATATTGATATAGGTCTAATCTTAAGAATGAGAATACAAATAATTTACAGTATAATTATGTATAACGAATATTTATTAAAAAGATGTATTGTAATTTTTTCGTTACACATGCCAAGTCTAGAATTTAAATTTGATATCTCGAAATACAAATGAAATGATGAATATGTATCGGACCGTTACTGTAACCGCGTATGCAAATTATAACTTGTAAGGTATTTTCTTTTGGCAATACCGACCCACACTGCTTTGTGATAAGCACGGAGGTGTGGGCTGTTTAAATCAAGTGTAAAAACATTGACACTCTCAGTGCCAAAGCTTTACAAAAGCATTCAGTTTGTGCACATTTTGTGTCTGCCCACGGCAATGTGAGATTCAAAGACCATCCTGCATTCGCTTTACACCAAAGCCATTTCCAAGTTTTGCGACTCCTGCGTTTTATAGTGATATGCCGCTGCAACTTACCTTTCTTACCCCTTGGCAACTGTAGAGCAGCTTGCCTTAGTCGACAGAGGTCGCTAGTGCTCTCGACATTTTGTTTTAATATATGACTCGCAATAATACATAACAACCCGCGTTGGAGTAAGGCAACAGTTCTTATCATACTCGATATTACGTAATTACAATCCTTGCTAATGGCTCGTCTCCTTATACACATAGTGATGGACTTTAAGAGAAATTGCAAGACCATAACTTTTCCAAAAACTCTGGGTGTATTGAGCACCAACGATAAAAAAAACCTTGATGACACGAACAGAAGTGTCTTTGTGAAATGTAACATTTTTTTAATCACTTCTGGCCAGAGCTGTACAGATATCTTGAAGTGTTGAAATGTAAATTATCACACTGTAATATTTCTGATTATTATTCATTTTCATCACCAGCAAGAGCATCAGCAATAAACATCAAATTAGCTTCGTGTATTTTGCACTTACCTTTCCTCTGTCTTCTCCCCCTTTTCTACGTTTCCCACCATGATATGATTATTTTTTTTTCGACAATACAATATGAAACAAATATCTTAAATACCATCGTGCTTTTATAAGTGATACCCTTTATCATGTGTAGGATGCAAACAAAAGGGATGCCAGGTATACGAAGAGTCCCCTAAAACTCACTGTTCTCACCATTCAAAACGGGAAATATGCACAGAAAATAAATTTTAACAAATCAAATATTCAAATCTGCCTAAGTGTGTTCAAATTTAAAATATACAAATCGCATGGCATTCATCGTCATCATAATTTCTCACGATATTTCAGGGGGGGGGGGGGGGTTGCCACATGAGTCCTTTGTTCAACAACTACAGACCTAATGACACAGCACATTTGTTCTGTCTTTCCTTTTTCTTTTAATTCTTCTTTTTCCAACCATTATTACTATCACGGATTGTACAAACCCATCGCAAGCCGTAACAATGATCTTTAACAATATTAAGTTTTGTCTCACGCAATCACATTTCCACAGGTGCATAACCCCCACCCCACCCCAACCACGCACGCATAATTATAAACACCCTCCATCATACACTACTCGACCCGCGCTCCACCCTGCCCCGCCCCCACACTTACTGCTGTAGTAGTCCTCCGGGGGCTCGACCCGGCCACTTCCAGCTCCAGCCGCTCTGCTCTGGAAAAGTTGGTTCCTGTCAGGGCGTGGCGTAAGGTGGGCGGAAAGGACAGATTGATGTCGAAGCTGCCGTCGTCCTCCCTCTCGCCTCTTGCACCTGGCACGACCTTGTTGCTCATCATCAATAGCCATTTTGATCAAAGAAATATCGCGAAATTATAAGAAATCTGATTATTCGAAAGCGAGATTGACCGTAGGCAGGCTGTAGTTGAAAAACACTAATGTTTATTTTTCGACGTGTCTTAGGGATAACAATAGAGACTGCACACGCAGGCTATTATGACGTCATAGTATAGATTGCGCGTACGCGTCTTTATCTCAAAGTCACCTGACCCGAATGCAAAAATGCAGGTTTTATTCAGTTAATATTGTTAAGGAGAATAATATGTAACACCCGAGGACAATCCAACAAACGATAAAGACGAGAAATGAGGTGGCCATCTCCTTACCCCCCCCCCTCCGCACGCACGCACACACACACACACACACACACACACACACACACACACACACACACACACCATTTTATGTTACCTTTTCAGGACGGATGGATATAACTCCAAAAAAAGTAAGATGGCTTCTTTCATCCCATTAAAAGCAGGACGTTCAATAGATTGTAACCTCTGTATGCTTTATAAGATATTTCTGTGCGGAGTTTATCAAAACACCATCTCTCACACTCACCCCCTCTCTCTCTCCCTCTCCCTCTCACACTCTCTCAGTCAAACAATTCAAAGGCCATGTTGCAACCATTGATGGTAACTTCCATGTCGACAGATACAATAATGAGAGCTCATTGGCTGCTGCCACGGATAGTTACCATTAAGTTACAATAATTGAAAGTATATATAAATATATATGCAATATGGCCCAGAAATAAAAATATGTGTACTAGATCCAAGCTTAGGATATTCTGTCAATATCTATTTACAAGGAAACATAGGGAGATATAGCTAAAGTAGGCCAAGTTGATCTTTTGGTAATACAACATGCATGTGTGAGGTGTAAATTGTTAATAAATTGAGGCCGCAGTTTCACTAATTACACAACGTATCACCTTTTTAAATATTTAGCCACGAGAAAGAAAAGTTGAATCACATACGATTCCCTTTTCGTAAGATACTTTCATTAGAGTCTAGTAACATCAGTCATCACATCACACAGGATGTGGATGCATATGAAAATGGGAATAGATGATAAATAAACGGAAATGGTAACTGGTATTGCACGAAGATAAATGGCCTGTATAAGCAGTTAGAAACCAAAATGATCGAGCATGACAAAACATGAGTGATGAGTAAAATAATGCTCACGATTAATGGTGTCGAAAGTCAGATCGGAGTCTCCGAGAAGCGAGTTCGAATGAAAAGAGCTAGTGCGATATTAAAGGGGCTGACGCTAGTATGATGATGAACGGCGGAGGCTTGAAGCGCGCGATGTCGACGGCGACGCTGGAGACGCTCGAAAAGATGTTGATGATGATGCCGCTAATTGACGATGTTGTCGCTCGCGATCGGGATCAGAAGTGAAGTGAATGACGATATAAAGAACAAGCAGCGGTGTTCGGTAAGTCGTGCCGTTGGTGGATTGTCGACGCAGATCGAACGAGCAGCGGTAAGTCGTGCTGCCGGTGGATGTCGATGAAGAGGAATTTTACGGCAAATCGGCAAATCCAGGTTGGGGGTAAGTGACCGTGTAAAAACACTGCGTTCTTATTCAAATTTTTGACCTGGGTGATGTTGCAAAATTACCATCGATGGAAATGGCAACATGCAGGTGCAATAATGAGAGCTCATAGGTTGTTGCCATGGGAGTTACCATTAATAGTAAGTTACAATAATTGGAAACCTATTTGTTACAATGTAACATAGCCTTGTGTTGTTTATGACAATATAGACGTGTGAAACCATGATATTCATATCTTTAGTACTACAAGCAATAGTTACCATGGTTACAGGGAAGGGATAGAAGTGGTAATGACTATGGGTCGTGATCAATAAAACTGACTATCGATAGAAACTCCGCCATTAATGGTAGCATCGCTCGACAGCCAATCAAATTCAGTATCCAGAGAAGTTGTCATTGGTAGCAAAGGTATCATGAATGGTTAGATTTATGCAACAATGCCTAGAACTGTTCTGCCATCACAGAGGTTAGGATTTTGTTGTATTTAAAACGATTTTATCAGTTTGAGATGATTCTCTCTTGGTGTCCTGAAGTCAAACTAGAAATGAGAGTATGGTCATGTCAGTAAGTACTTAACCACTTCACCCCCTCACCTTTGATATAATGTAAGAGAAAAACATTCTCAACAAAGATCTATCTTGGAGAGGTGTCGTGCAGCGGTTGTAAACTGGGAGTGAATATCCCGAGGGCCCGTATTCACACACACACACACACACACACACACACACACACACACACACACACACACACACACACACACGCACGCGCAAACACACACTCGCAGACACACACGCACGCACACACACATAACACACAAACACACACCACATACAAACACACTGGCCCAGACACATTCACACACACACACACGTACACATTTTTTTTTTGTATTTAGGCAAGTATGGTTTTATTTTCGTGTTGGGGGATGAACTTTATACCCCCTCCCCCAACCCTTTTTTTGTTAATGGTCTTTATTCTGATTCCATAATAATACAAATTAAATTCATATAATCAGTTTAAATATATTAAAACAAATTAAACAAAACAATCATGCAATTAATATATATATGCATTTGTAAGTACAAATTAATTACAATAAAATAGCTAAAATTATTAAATATAATTACTCAATTGTTATAATCATGTAACGATGTTTAATCAAATAAACTGAACGAATAGCTTCCGGAATCAAGTTTTAAATAAATAAGTCCACTAATCCCCCAACCTATAATACACCCCTAAAATTAGTCCTAACCATTCCTTACTCCCATCTGGACAGCCACTTCCCCCCCTAACACCAACCCCACCCCAACCATATACATAACCGCTTAAACTACCCTTCCCTTAAATTCGCTATATACCCCCCCAAAACACAAACACACACACACACACACACACACACACACACACACACACACACACACACACACACACACACACACACACACTAAATTCTACATGTATACCCCCTTCCTTTTAACCCTCCCACCTCAACCCCCCACCCTTCCCCCACACATACACACATACACACACATACACACACACAATTTTGTATTTCAATAGTACTTATTCAGTTCTAAACATAAAATCGCAATTTCATCTCATGTAACCATTAACAAATATAAGATGACATGATCAGGCTACACACAATTGGATTACAACTTGGAACAAAAAAGCAGAGACAAAATGAGACAACTTCTCTTTTCCATATTTTACATACCCTTTAGTTGTCCTTTGGGTTATAGTTGTTTCACAGTATGAATAAGATTAAGGTAAAACAAAATAAAACCCAAAATCATTAATCTGTTTATTTTCCCTTCATGAATAGTTTCACAATGAATTTCAATGTAATAATCAAAACACATGTAATTTCATTTACTGAGAGCAAAGACAAATATTTCAACGAAATTCAAATGAATTGGCCGTTCAATAAATGTGCCCCCCCCCCCTTCATGTATGCTTTACTTCAAGAAAAGTAATTTATGAAATATCATTAAACCTGCTTCAAGAAAAAATGACATCCCTTGACTTGTGCTAATTTCAGTTTGATACAAGGTGTAACTTTAAATGTTCTTTGAAAGTCCCATGGTGAAAGTGTACTAATAACTGCTATTTTGAAAATAGTAACACTTTCGGTAACACCATGTGGTTGTATTCTTTCGGATAATTGACCCACTTACGGGGCGAAGAAAGGAAAAGGAAAGTGAAAAAGAGGAGAGCTGATTTTTTAAGTGTTATTTTATAACACTTACACAAAACTATTTTAGCTTGAAGTTTTCAGTGTTTTAAACCGAAAATAAATGGGATGAAAAGAAAATCACCTCTCCTCTTTTTCACTTTCCTTTCCCTTTCTTCACACTATAAGTGAGTCAATTATCCGAAAGAATACAACCATATGGCGTTACCGAAAGTTTTACTATTTTCAAAATAGTATTTATACGTTGTAACTTAATTTAAATCATTTTTTAAAAGTGTCCAAAGTAGTTTTTTAACACCTAATATAACTCTGCTCTGCTCCTATAGCTCAGGTTCCTTCCTTCCCTCTCCTCCCATTTTTAATTTCCATCTTGCTCATCTCTCTCTCTCTCTCTCTCTCTCTCTCTCTCTCTCTCTCTCTCTCTCTCTATCTCTCTCTCTGAGAGAAAACACGTCAATATCCAGGACAGGCAAACTGTTGCTCTATAAGACTTGTGTATATAAATCATTGTGCAGAAATGCCTCAATGGCGCATAAAGACTTAACAAGGTTGATGAGATGATGTAAATATCCTTTCAGTCCTCTGTACATGCCTTCACTACGACAAGCGCTGACTCACGCTAAAACATTGTGTTTCGCCACTGCCACGCCACTGACAGCAAAAATAGGAAATCATTCTGACACGCAGCGGCAGTTTTTGACAAGCTACTCCAAATGAGTGAATTGAATATACATATCACCCATTCTTGTTGTTGGTATAGCGACTGTCGGCGTATATTTTGTCGCTCTCCAACAAATTTATTCTGGCGTACATGAGAGAGACCGGTGATGATATTCATCTCTCCGGGAATTCCCTTCCACGCTCACGTGATATGACGTCATCCTCCTTTCATACGTCATTACTATTTTGATGACACTCGCATAAACCAGAAAAAATAAGCTCGATATATCGCATTGAGCAATAACCGGGAAGTAAATGATAATTACAAGGTTGTTGCTGTTCTCAAATAACATTGATACCACACAGACTGCCCCCCCCCCCCA
>CAVLGW020000447.1:0-2500 GCA_963669155.1 Arbacia lixula
GCAAGACTCTTTACGATAAAGAGGTTGGAATAAAAGATGAGTTGATCAAATCAGAAAAGGAGGATTGAGAGAAAGAGAGACGAAATTATAGAGAGTTGGAGATGGATAGGGGAGATAGGTAACGGTATAGACAGCGAGATGAGAGAGAGAGAGAGAGAGAGGGGGGGAGTATGTGTGTGTGTGTGTGTGAGAGAGAGAGAGAGAGAGAGAGAGAGAGAGAGAGAGATGGAGAGAGGAAGAGAGAGAGAGAGAGATGGAGAGAGAGGAAGAGAGAGAGAGAGATGGAGAGAGGAAGAGAGAGAGAGAGATGGAGAGAGGAAGAGAGAGAGAGATGGAGAGAGGAAGAAAGAGAGAGAGAGAGAGATGGAGAGAGGAAGAAAGAGAGAGAGAGAGAGATGGAGAGAGGAAGAGAGAGAGAGAGAGATGTAGAGAGGAAGAGAGAGAGAGATGGAGAGAGGAAGAGAGAGAGAGAGATGGAGAGAGGAAGAGAGAGAATGATGTGGACAGAGAGCGAAGAGAGAGAGAGTTAGAAAGACAGAGAGAGCAAGATGGGGAGAGAGAGAGAGTGACCGAGTGACAGAGAGATGGAGAGAGAGAGAGAGAGTGAGTGAGAGTGAGAGAGTGGAGATGAAGTGAAATAGAGATGGAGAGATAGGCAGACAGAGATAGAGAGAGGGGGGGGGGGATTCAGAGAGGCGGTTTGGAGCTTAAGGACGGAGAGAGACCTATGGAAAGAGTTAAGGAAAAGAGGTTGAAAATTAACTTAGATAACAGACAAAAAGTACAATTATAAGAAAAATGTCAATGGAGAACAGATGAGCACAAAGAAGAACCATAACTAAAGCCTATAGAGCAGAAGTCAATGAACAAAATGAGTCACGGAGAGTAAGCAAGGAAACAGTCATTTTTCTCAGAAAAGTTGAACAAACTAGACGACACACACTTCTTACAGATTTATTACTTTTTATCTCTTTTGTCTATGGTATTAGGAATAAGGGAGCGTGGCTAGCTTTGTCCATATTGTCCTGTCCCCCCCCCTCTTCCATCCCTTTGGACTAAGTAAAGTTGATAAGCTTTTTCAAGCAGCTGCCCCATGTATCCCTGCCCCCCTGGCTGCATTCCAACAGAGTCCCTTTCAGACGCAGAGCTCTTTCAGGCGTGGTCTAAACCAACTAGTCCTCATTCGAATTTGGATATCATGTCAGGATGCTTCTCTTGGGTTTTACACACAAAGTGGGGTTTTTAATAGTCTTTTTATGTATGATTAATACATTATGAGTATGCGACATTGATCCAGGCTGGCTCAGGCTGTCAAGTGCCCTGGAATAAGCCATTCCCCTTAAAGACAGCCCGTCCCTTTTTCAGATCACCACAAAACCATCAAAACATTGGCAAAACATATAGAGATGTGTTAGCAAGCTGTATATTCATAATTTGAAACTGATACGTAGTGTAAAATTCAAATAACGAACGTTAACAACGTCTGATTAATAGTCTTTACCTCAGGCTCTTAGCAGTTTGTGTTGAAATATCTGCTTTATTGATTAATCTGTTTATTAAATTATAAAACGCATTATGAAAAAAAATTGTTCTATAGAAGGAATCGTTTCCAAAGCTTGGTAATTACCAAAAAAATTAGGATATCACACATGCATAATAACCACATAGATACTGTAACAAAGACTTTGAAATTTAACGGCTGAAATTTTTACATACACAGAAAGCTTCAACATGCTATATTCTTAGAAATGGTCTTGAATCACACTTTCTTCAATATACGATCGTGATAGACGATTTCAAATTTTAAGCTTGCAAAAGGGACGGACAATCTTTAATATATTCACAACTTTCTCCCTCACTGCAGAGTGGTGCTTCATGACATTCATCTGTGTCTTGTGATTCAGTTTTGATTGTTTGAATACACTCAGCATCTACTACTCTGATAAACTTCGGACAAACTTTGGGGTTACCAGTAGTAACGTATTGTTTGAATTATATGCATAAAATTTGCATATGTAATGAAAATGGTTTATTCCTCCAATGGGGTATTGTCCTTTGTCCGTCTTCTTGTTGACTTTCCCCCTTTACTCTCTTAGTCCCAGCAGGAGTAAATTGTGTTGTAAAAACATATGAATATCAATGGATGGTTCTTGTGAATATTTAAGTCATTCTGCAGGGGCTTGATAGGTCAGGAGGAATTTCGCAGGCAATCTCAAACTCTCAATGCCATTTTCCTCCAGAAACCGATCAATACTTACAAATTGATCTCAATGGTATTGATGCATTGATCCTTTGATCAATCTATCAATTGATTGATAATATCAATTAATATCAATGTATTATCAATCAAACAATGTATCGATATCAATTGATCAATACAATGATCGTGTGAGCGATCTATCAATTGATATCAATCGGATCATCAATCAAAGGATTGATTCAATAATATGATTGATACATTGATCTATCAATTGATATGAATTGATTTTAATGGCATAAT
>CAVLGW020000447.1:5000-14427 GCA_963669155.1 Arbacia lixula
AGAGCTGGGGGGGGGGGGGGGAGGCAGTGGGATGGGAGAGAGAGAGAGTCTTAGGGGTATCATTATGTAAATACCAGTATAGATCCTAGTCTCTTCGGTAAATACTAAGGGAGGAAATGTGCACATTAACCAGCCACTATTTAAGTAAAACCGGTAAGCTGTTTATTTAGGAAGTGGCTATCACCTGCTTGTTACTAAGTACATCTCTTCAAAACGGTTGTTGAATTTGGACTACATTGTTAACTGAAACAAGGTTGAGATTTAAAGACGGGTTGGTCCTTTTAAAACAGTAATGAAATTCTGTATTAAAGCGCATTTACTGTACTGGGAAGACAAAAAGCCTTCAAAATGTGATCATGAGCAATCTTCTTGCCAATGGTCTTAAATTCATGTATTATCCCTTTTAGAAACTTGCTGAAAGTTATTTGCCCTCAAATGATCCACATTTGAAGAAATTAGTGATTAAATCACAAATCCTCACTGTGTTCGGCCCGAACTTTTTAAAGATTTGTCATTAAATCACTAGTAACTCCGAATTTGGATAATTTGAGGGCCAATAACTAATTTCTAAAATGGACAATACATGAATTTAAAACCATTGGCATGAAGATTGCTCACGATCACCCTTTTGAAGGCCTTTTGTCGTCCCAGTACAGTTTATTACGTCCAGTGCATTACAGCGGACATTCATAGACCTCTGTGTACACAGTTCGGAGTGGAGAACTGGGATGTGTGCTGACTGCGATCACCATTTTGAATCTACAGTAAGCGCAGCGGTTTTTGGATGAACCCTCCAAGACCTACCCAAAATCTAAAGATCAATTCAATTCCACTCAAAGTCAGTTCCCAGTTCTCTTATTGGGAGGGAAGTTCTACAATATTTTCTTCCATTTTCCATGGTTTTTACCAAATTGTATTTTCTGACCCGCAAAAGGGACACCCTGTCTTTTCAAAGTACAAGTAGAGTACAAGCGTTCTTCCAGCTATTCATTATGATTATGGGTACAAAATAAATGGGAGAAGTCTGAAATGGAGAGTTAAGGTCTGTTGATGTACATGTAGGATCAATTTTAGGCTTTTTCTTACGATAGCAGAGCTAATAACATTGAAATTCAACAATCAGGAAGGTTTTGGAAAATTTCATCAGAAATCGGGAAGATGTCCATCAAATGCATGCAACGGAATGACAATAATCTATCAATAATCAGGGAGATTGGGTGATGTGATGAAATACAATGCAGTATTATTGGTCTACTTTCAGGGAGTCTCCTGTAAAATCAGGAGGTGCATCTGCATTAACCTGATCAGACAAAATAGCGAGCTAGTTAGCTGATCTAGCGCGAGACAGAGACCACAATCGCATGGCTTCGCTTGTGAGCCTGTCTTAACCTGTCTTTTCCTCGACTTTACCTGACGTAAACAATGCCTCAGTGCATGCTGATGCATGATGGAATCAAGAAAGTTTCAGGCTAATGAAGACGCCCCGCGATAGTAAGCAAATAATGAACGTTAGTGAAGGTGATGGGACGTGATGGGATGAACTATCACTTCCGAGGCTATCTTTCCGAAGCGCAGCTGAAGAAAGATAGCGTACAGATCGCGAGGAAGTGATATTTCGTCTCATTGCCTGAAACCAAAAGTTGATTATTTGCTTTATATTACACATCTGAAACCAACTATCTATACCAAAAATGTCAATTTGACGTACAAAAATAACGTTTACTTCTCTTTCGGAACTCCGAGCCGCTGCCATGGGGAACACGCGTATGCTCACAAAGAGTTAATACCAGGAGTACTCTAGTCAAATGACCTACTGACCAAATACAGCAAAGGTCAGTTTTAACAGAAATATGATCAACAAGCTGGCTTTTGTAGAGAGATGTAGCCGAGCTCACTCATGCGGAGGGCCCTTTAAACTTTAAAGAGCTGAAGTAGAGGAATGTGTCCAGGCATCTGCTGCTCCTGATAACAAGCCTATAATCTCCCCGTCTCATCCTATTGTTCTTCCCATGCACATGTATCTCATTGTGCCATCCCATTGACTAGAAACCACATCTGCTGTTGGAGTGTTCCTCTGCTCCGCCACCCCTTTTGTCCCTCGCCCACGGCCCCCTGGCCCAAGTGCCCCAGAGTCCTCAACCCACAAAGGCCCCTTTCAGGACAGCATTATCCATGGGCACGCGCCAGTCCCATCCATCGGTATTCAACCAGGCATCCCCCGCACGCGACTGAATAGGTGGGACAACAGTAGGACAATCAGAACTGGAGTGATGTTTATCTAGTCGGCAGTCATTATGCATGGGATGTCAGACTTTATCTTGACTTTATTGATGGCAGTAAGCACTTTAGGAGCAGCTGAAGTTCCCATTTTTGCTGCTCCCATTTACGTGGATTATTGGGGTAAAAGCTTGTCAACGATTATTGTTTTGATTAAGAGCGCAGCATATGACTCTCTTTCCAGTGTATGCTGGTTTATGGGATTTTTTCCCCTGTTCTTCTTATTTGACTCCTTTCCTTTTTAAAAGAAAAAAATACTAGTTTATGTTTATTCCTCCTTGTGAGAGCAATGTTCTTTTACACACCTGCTTGTTACAATTGTCTCTTCAGTTTTTCTTGTTTATGAATGGAGAGAGAAAAACGTTCAAAGCAGTCTGTCGGGATGGGGTAAGGTTTGGGGGAGGGGCTGGGCTGGGGTAGGGGCGGGGGCGTGGGAGGGGTGTGTGAGAGGGGGAAGGGGGAAGAGCATCTTTGAAAGGGAACTACTACAATTCAACTTCTGTCTGCGGCAGGGGCAGTCATGAATATTGAGTGGCGGATTCAAACCTTGTTCAAAGGGACGGATCTACTGCAACAATTTTTCACAGGGGCTTGTTTGATATGTTAGAGGGGCTCTTTTTGCCTAAATCACTGTAAACACGAGATTTTTTACGAGTGGGTTGTAATGAAATTGTATGTGTCTGTACATGTGTGGGTGGGGTGTGGTGAGATAAAGGGAAGGGGATGAGAAAGAGGGGGGATGTAACTCTCAGAGGAATACATTACAACACATCTCCCTTCTGTTCTATGAGTACCAACTAGCTAGGACAATGGCAGTAATTCCTGTTCTAGTCTAGCCTCTCATGCTTAGCTTTTGAATTCCCCCCTCTACCTTTCCGAGCTGTCCGATGGGAACTTTTCTAAGCCACCTTTCGGAAAGACATGTCCCCAAAGTTATCATCATAAGTCATTATGGTAAACAGCCCCTTGCTCTGCTACCCTTTCTGTCAGACTGCCTCTCCACGTTACCCCCACTCCCCCACCCCCACTTTCCCCCTCCCCAGACCCCCCCCCACTCCCCCCACTCCCCCCACACCCCCACTCCCCCCCACTCCCCTCCCCCTCTCCCCTCTCCCCCTCTCCCCCCTCTCCCCCTCCCCCCTCTCCCCTCTCCCCCTCTCCCCCTTTTCCCCTCTATCTTCCATGTAAAGACAATGAACCTTATTGTAAGCTTTAATCTCCAGTAATCTTAATCCCAATTATAATAATGTACAGCTGATCTTTGCAAAGACCAAGGTGTTGTTGAGCAAACACCCCAGAGTTAAGATCTTAAGCAGATGCTTTGCATGAAGTGATTACCATTCAGAGAATCTTCCCAACCCTGCTTCCAAACCCCACTTAATTCTTAAAAAAACCTGCCAGAAATGCTTCTTAAGGGATTAGTTTGGATAACTCCTAATCTTCATTTTCTTTGGGGATGAGTTTGTGAACTAATCTCCTTAATCCTCATTTCTGAGCAGGTGAGTTTTTGCACTAATCTCCTTTTTCCCTAGTGCTGAAGTATGTGGTGTCCTTATCAGGAAGGACAACCATAAGTCAAGACTTCCTTCAGCCCCCCCCCCCCCTCACCCAGGCCCCCCCCCCCCCCCACCACCGCACCCCATTAATCTTCGAGACATTTCATAACATTTGGCATGGAGCAGCAGTATAACATGTATGAAATTCAGCAGTCATAGCTTTACAAACATTATGAAGACAAGGGCAAAATATGAATGAATGAAACCTTGTGTTAAAAAAAATAATACCATTTCTCATTGAAACTAGCTCTCTGCATAGAAATGTGCACCATATTTGACATCATGTGAAAGAGATTTTATTTTGCATTAATTCGAAATTCTAAAAACTGAGTCTGACTGGATGGAGCTGCCAAGAAGTGTATCCCTTTTGCCAACAAAATAAGATTGTGTAAATACCATGGTAAACTTTCCTTACAATCCTTTCCTTACAGTTCCAGTAATGCAGAGACCCAAGACTGCATAAGCATACACCACGTCTCTCGGTACCAACATTAACAGCAGTGATGTGTTGAGGTGAGTGTGACAGTGAGATTTCAAAAATGTTCTCTTTACAGTGTGCGGGTGATCCATGACAAGATTCCTGAAAAGTTCATCAAAAGGAACACACTTTCATCAAAGGTAATGGTACAAGAATGTGTCAATGAAGATGCTTTAATTTCTTGCAGCATTTGTGTAAATAGTTCAAAAAAGTTTGTAGAAACAACATTTTAGAACATTTGTTTCTTTTGAGAAGCCTTGGAGTAGTTTCAGCATTCTAATGGTTAACAAATGAGGTAGTTACATTGAAGCTGCTATTCCTAATCCAAAATCAATTACTGAGGACAAAACACTGCATGATGTTAAAACCTGTTTGATGTTTTATAAGAGTGCATCAACTTGACAACAACTACAACAAAAGCAAGATGCTAATCCCAGAAAGATAACATGGGGTAAACAATGGTACCCTCCATGTCCCATGATCAGTTCATTACAGGGCTGGCTAGATCACCCCTTTTCAGGGTGTAAGAGATTAAGGGGGGGGGGGGGGATAAAAGTTTGATTCTTACCGCTATCCTATTGTTGATGCAACAGGTATCTTTCATGTAGCTTTGGATCCCTTCAACTCCAAGATACTTATCTGAGAAAAAGAACATGTGGTGACAATATTACCTTCCCATGTTCCATGGCCAGTTCATTACTGAGCTGAATGGAACTCTTCTTTCCAGGGTGTTAAGAGATTAAAAGGGGTAAAGGAGTTTGATTGCTTAGAATTAATCCCATTGTTGATCAAACAGGTATCTTTCATGTAGCTTTGGATCTCTTCAACTCCAAGATACTGAGAAAAAGAACATGTGGTGACAATATTACCTTCCCATGTTCCATGGCCAGTTCATTACTGAGCTGAATGGAGCTCCCCTTTCCAGGGTGTTAAGAGATTAAAAGGGGTAAAGGAGTTTGATTGCTTAGAATTAATCCCATCGTTGATCCAACAGGTATCTTTCATGTAGCTTTGGATCTCTTCAACTCCAAGATACTAATCTGAGAAAAAGAACATGTGGTGACAATATTACCTTCCCATGTTCCATGGCCAATTCATTACTGATCCGAATGTAACCCCCTCCCCTTTTATGGTATTAAGAGATTAAAAGGGGTAAAGGAGTTTGATTGCTTAGAATTAATCCATTGATGATCCAACTTGTATGTTCCCATAGCATTAGACCTCCTAAATACCCCCTTTCATGGTGTTTGATATAAAAGGGAGTACAAAGAATTTTGATTGCTTAGAGTAATTTGAAATGTTATTGATCCAACTTATTCATGTAGCTCCTCAACCCCACCCCCTTCACCTGTCACGGTGTTTAGGATTAAAAAGGGTACAACAATTTGATTGCCTAGAGTAGTCCCAAATGTTGTTGATCCAACTGCATATTCCTGTAGCATAAGAACTCCTCAACCCCCTTTCCTCTTTCCCTTTCATATTGTTTGAGATTAAAAGGGGTAAAGCAATTTGATTGCTGAGAGTAACCCCAAATGTTGTTGATCCAACTTGTAGTATCAGAACCCCCCCCCCCCCCCTGCCCAGTTTATGGTGTTTGGAATAAAAAGAGGTACATAGCAGTTTGATTGCTTGGAGTAATCCCTCTCTTGATACACCATATAAATTCATGTAGCCTGGGAAATGTGCCATCAGCTCATCACATTAGAGATAATGAGAGATAATCATGTAACAATGAATAAAAAGATGTAACATTCACAAGAGACTGGTTCTCTCAGAAACCCCGTTCATATACGCCACCTATCCTCAAAATAAGCGCAACATTTGCGTCAATTGTGCCAACGCAATACTGATAGCTCGGTACAGGAGGGTGTTTCACCAAGCTGTTCGTAAGTTACAAACGACTTTACGAACGACTGGTGATCCCTTCTTTTGCTAAATGCATTACCACACTTTGTTCATTGAGGATCTGATTTAGCACAAGCAGGGATCACCAGTCATTCTTAACTTACGAACAGCTTGGTGAAACACACCCCCCCCCCCCCTCCCCCGGATATATGATCAGGAATCACTCAAATAATGCAGTATTTGCTTCCTCCTTGTCCCAGTACAGCAAATCTTTCAAGCAAATCTTATAACCTGCATGTGCAAAAATGATGTAAATATTGCGGCTTGTACATCGCGTTCTGGCATGTGATTTTCTAATCGCATGAACGCTTGTATGGTTTAGCAGAACATGAGTAAGCAATACTATCGTATGCATGCTCAAGCTACAGTTGTGGGGAGAGTCTACCATGTCAAAAATTTCGCAATATTTTAGCCTTTTTAGTGTACACTATAGCTCAAAGGAATTGGCATAGGGAAAGGGAAAGGGAAGAAAGGGAAGGAGCTGCAGTTTTAAACATGATGCTTTAGCCTAAGAAGCATCATGTTTCATGCTGAACTGGACAAAATATACCACGGTTCAAAACTGCTGCTCCTTCCCTTTCTTCCCTTTCCCTTTCCCTATGCCAATTCCTTTGATCTGGAGTGTAGGGATCCTGTAATGCTAAATTTCCAAGGTCATTCCAATTTCAAGGGATCTAACAAATATTCGAACAGAAGGAAATTATAAACTAAAATCAAATTTCTTAAAGAGCGCCTTTAATGGGAACCTGCGAAGTGTGGACATGATTAATGTACCGCTATTTGCTTTACCAAACCGCTTTCCACCTCGACCTGATTCCTTGGACTGTGGTGGAGAGTCATTGTTCAATTCCGCAACCGCAACCGAAGCTCAAGATTCTGAGCCATGTATGATGTTCCCATTGAATTGTAGCTTGGTTTTCAGGCTATTGGGCATTTTAAAGGGCCCCTGTCATCAAAACGTATGTTGACTTCTGTTGATGAAACATAATATGTACGTGACAATATGACTAACTGTTCATTGGAATTATGTGTCCTATATTTTAACATAATTTTTCTTTATTTTTTCTCAGCACTGATAAGCCCCGCCTCCAAAATATCCTCCAACTCAAGATTCCCCCTGTGACATCATAAGAGGTAGAAATTAGCAGGATAATAAGCAGAATTCATGCACAAATTAAACATTGCAATGACTACCTCCACCTGCCCACAAGAGCATCACATGTCTTCACACAATACCATCTAACAACCTTTCATGTGGGAATAATCGTTTCCTAATGTCAGAAATATGCTAGCTATGTGATGCTATTATAAGCACTTGCAGGTAGTCATTGCAATGTTTAGTTTGTGCATAAATTATGTCTATTATCCTGCTAATTTCTACCTCTGATGATGTCACAGGGGGAATCTTGAGTTGGAGGATATTTTGGAGGCGGGGCTTATCAGTGCTGAGAAAAAATATAGAAAAATTATTTTAAAATATAGGAAACATATTTCCATTGAACAGTTAGTGATTTTATTATATACATATTAAGTTGAATCAATAGTAGTCAACATACATTTTGATGACAGGGGCCCTTTAATTCAAACTGCAGTATTCAATAAACAGGTCTGGCTGCTGTAGACTAATCATTCTCAATTCCTTTCCTCGGATGGAGGAAGAAACGTGGAAGATGAAAAGGTGACCAGGCTTGTGAGTACTAGAGTTGTATTTAAATGTTCTTTGAATGTTTCCATGGTGAGAGTGTACTAATAAATACTATTTAGAAAATAGTAAAACTTTCAGTAACACCATGTGGTTGTATTCTTTCGGATAATTGGCCCACTTATGGGGTAAAGAAAGGAAAGGAAAGTGAAAAAAGGAGAGGTGAATTTTTATATTTTATAACACTTACACAAGACTATTTTTAGCTTTAGTTTTCGGTGTTTTAAACCAAAAATAAATGGGATGGAATGGAGGTAGAAGAAGAGGGTGGGTGTTGATGAGAGTTGTGAACTAGTCACTAGTGATAAAGAGAAAAGAAAGAAAAGGAAATGAGAAAAGTGTAGAAAAGTTATAGTCAGTTCTGCAACTAACTATAGGTTTCTTTCAAAATCTGAAAGAGGGAGTTGATACTCGACGTTTCGGGCAGTGTGCTCTGTCCGTCATCTGGAGAATAATGGAGTTGTATTTGTTCAGTTTGGACAAAAAATATCCATAAATCTAGAAGGCAGGCCAATAAAATTGAAAGAAAAATCTTTTTGCTTTGATTTCCAAGGGTAGCTTGAAACACGAGCTGTTCGCTATATCAAATCCAAACTACACTACAGCTCAAAGGAATTGGCATGGGAAAGGGAAAGGGAAAGGGAAGAAAGGGAAGGAGCCGCAGTTTTAAACCGCAGTATATTCTGTCCAGTTCAGCATGGAACATGATGCATTAGCCTAAAAAGCATTGTTTTTCATGCTGAACTGGACAAAATATACCACGGTTCAAAACTGCGGCACCTTCCATTTTTTCCCCTTTCCCTTTCCCTATGCCAATTCCTTTGAGATATGTATATTGTGATTCATGAGTAATATCATTGTCATATTCTAAGAGTCTGAAAGGAAGACTACCATTAGTCTATGCTGTAATCATTATGTAAACAAACTCATTATACCGTAGTGATTCTAAGGAAACAATCAATTATATTCAATCAATAATGATGTTTAATTTTGTTTTATTTGGCGTTCCATAAAGTAAGCCTAGGTTTAGTCCACTGTTCAAGGGCATATACTGTACTGGGAAGACAAAAAGCCTTCAAATGGTGATCGTGAGCAAACTTCCTGCCAATGGTCTTAAATTCATGTTTTGTCCATTTTAGAACCTTACTGAATTTTATTTGCCCTCAAATGATCCACATATGGAGAGATTATTGATTTAATCACAGATTGTTCAAATGTTCGGCCCGAACAATTTGAGGATTTGTGATTTAATTACTAATTATTCCAAATGTTGATCATATGAGGGCAAGTAACCTTCAGCAAGGCTCTAAAATGGACAAACATGAATTTAAGATCATTGGCAAGAAGATTGCTTAAGATCACCATTTGAAGGCCTTTTTGTCTACCCAGTACAGTACATGCCCTTTAACATTAAACCTCTGTTCAGAATAGGAGCCAATAATGTATGCATAAGGGAAATATCCATCAGGCTGAAAATGAGGCTAGGATTTCGGAAGTTCATGCATCCAG
>CAVLGW020000448.1:0-14403 GCA_963669155.1 Arbacia lixula
AGTTATAACCCATTACAGGCGCATATGAATTAAAAACGGCGTTCCCACTTTTCAATAGGACCACAAGCTAAAACAACAATATAAAATTGGATGATGTTTGAAGGTTTGCATGGTGGTATGATCAATCATGGAAGAGGTTTACGGTCCACCCTGTGTAAAGTCCTGGAAGGACTGAGAAGAGAAAAAAATCGATGAAATTGGCGGTACCGCCACACAGCTAGCGAACACTCACTCCTAAAGACGAACAGTCAACCTACCTGAAACTTCGAGTCTACTT
This sequence comes from Arbacia lixula, assembly GCA_963669155.1. Classification (NCBI taxonomy): domain Eukaryota; kingdom Metazoa; phylum Echinodermata; class Echinoidea; order Arbacioida; family Arbaciidae; genus Arbacia; species Arbacia lixula. The sequence continues at coordinate 278 of CAVLGW020000448.1, forward strand.
CTCTACTCATCAGCTCTTCTGTCCTTCTGGTTTACAGTCCTCTTAAGGACTACACTCATTTCGAAAGAATACTCTACTTTTAAATCTCCATTTTCTCGCCTTTCCAATCCACCTCCAATTCTATCCAATTTTTCCTCATCTCAGTCCTTCCAGGACTTTACACATGGTGTACATAAACCTCTTCCGCAATATAAAATTGATGAAAGAAATTCATTTTGAACCGGCTAAGAGGATGCTGACAACGAAATTTGGTTATTATAATAGCTGAAGAACCAGCAAACTTCCCAGTAACATCTAGTTACATCTTAAAAAAATAGATTAATGAGAAAAAGGATTGATTTATTAGAATTCGAGGAGCGTCTGCCTATAGAGGATCATAATACAATTGGAATTACAATCATAATTGCAAAAAGTTTGCAGATTGGTTATTATGATTATCATGTTCTTGAAAGCTATTCAAATTCAAACGTGCGATAACTGGTTGTTATATAATAAAAGGTGTTACGACTGTACCCCCTGCCCCCTCCTATATATACTTCTCATCCTCCCCCTTCCCATTAACATTTTCCAAATAATTACGCATGGCGGGTGTTTCACCAAACTGTTCTTAAGCTGAGAAGGACAATTATACACGACTGGTGACCATTCCTTGTGCTAAATCAGATTCTCAATGATTTTGATTCCCATCAGCTAAAGTTCAAATGTGATCTTTGTAAAGTAAAATTCTTGTTGTTAACAAGTGTCTGAATACAAAGTTGACGATTTGTCAAATTTGATTAAGATTGTTGGAAAGCTCATTTAGCACAAGGAAGGCTCACCAGTTGTGCGTAAAGTCGTTCTCAGCTTAAAAACAGCTTGGTGAAAAATCCCATGATCATGTATCTCCACAATATGAATTAGATTAAAACAATATCACTTTAACCCTTTGTTTTCCATATAAATGCTGCCCTTTGGGATGCGTGAATGCAAGAAGGCATCATTGGCACACAAGGGGTTAAAACAACCGAGCCATCCTTGGCAACTCTAGGCATAGGAGCGGCGGGCCCGAACACGACCTTTCCTGGTTCAAGTCTGTGGAATGTCTTATGTCAAACCAATTAACTAATTCATTTGAGCTTCTGTTTCAATGCATTTAATTGTGACAGCTTTATCAGTTTCTCAACAATGCTGTACACTCTTATTAACCTTCAAACGTCAAAATCGTTTCGAGTCCTCGCTGGAAAAGGACAGACAATGGAAACTTGTCTCGTTTTGTTCGGTTTTGTCTCGACTAAATCTGACTTTGTGTTATACTTTTCCCTAATTTAATCAATGTACTATATTGGGAGTTGAAGGACTTATGTATTTTTACTATCATTTTCTAATGAGCAAATACTGAAAACATGAAAGAGAGTAGTAAAAGAAGTAGCAGTTTTAGAGGAAAAGTAGTAATGGTAGCTGTAGTAGAAGCAGCAGCAGCAGCAGCAGCAGCAGCAGCAGTAGTAGTAGTAGTAGTAGTAGTAGTAGTAGTAGTAGTAGTAGTAGTAGTAGTAGTAGTAGTAGTAATAGTAGTAGTAGTAATAGTGGTAGTAGTAGTAGTAGTAGTAGTAGTAGTAGTAGTAGTAGTAGTAGTAGTAATAGTAGTAGTAGTAATAGTGGTAGTAGTGGTAGTAGTAGTATAGCAGTAGTAGTAGTAGAAGGAGGAGGATTAATAGTGTTAGTAGAAGTAGTAGTAGTAGTAGAAGTAGTAGTAGTAGTAGTAGTAGTAGTAGTAGTAGTAGTAGTAGTAGTAGTAGTAGTAGGAGTAATAGTGTCAGTAGTAGTAATAGTAGTAGTAGTAGTAGTAGTAGTAGTAGTAGTAGTAGTAGTAGTAGTAGTAGTAGAAGTAGTAGTAGTAGAAGTAGAAATAGAGAAAAAAGGGAATGAGTGGTGACTATTGTAATTAATTATAGTATTGTACAGTCTCTCTCTCTCTCCCTCTCTCTCTCTCTCTCTCTCTCTCTCTCTCTCTGTCTGCCTCCCTCTCTCTGTATATCTGTCTCTCTCTATCCCTCTCTCTCTCTCTTTCTTTATACATCCCTCGTCCATTCATAAGCCCAGTTTACGACGTCTTGTCCGTAAAGCTGTCTACACGAAACACGTTTGACATCCATCCAAGAAGTCAGTCTTCGGACAGCCAAATAAAAGCACCTTATCTCATCTGCTTTCCTCCTTTTTTCAATCCAGTCCCGCTTCCACAAGTTTTCCGACCACACGTCATCGTTCCTATTTGATTCTTTCTGTGCCAAAATGCTGCTCTATTGGGAATTGTGTGTAATGATTGTAAAAAAGACGCCGTGTTTCATACATGGTGCTCATTAGAGAGGCTATTTCGATCGGGCGGCGTATCAAACAAAAAAAGAATCTGTTCTGGATGACGTCACAATACACCGCGAAATGTCATCATCGGAACCGACTCTTGGCGGGAGTTTGTCTCGGAGGAGCTGAGAGGGGGGAGTGTGTGGGTTAGAAGCACGTGCACCAGTTCCGATCAAAGTGAGTCAAAACAACTAGATGGAGGAAAATCCATTTTGACACGAAATTCCATTTTTTTTTTTGGAGAAAAGGGCTGTCTAAAAGGAACACTACAACATAATTTCCTCGTAGCTTATGTATCGTATCAAGAACGTTTCTTGGAGGGCTGGGTTGTGCTTAGTTATGGCCTGCCACTATAATTCGATTATTGCCAGCACGAAAAGCAGGGATGAATGAATCATACATAAACTAAACCCCATATTCTCTTTCTTCTTAAGGGTGCTCTAAATAAAACCATGAATAAGAACGTCAAAATTTAATTAATCAACCGATATGACAACGAAACGGAGATTGTTCGAAAACAGTGCTAATAAGAATAATAACAAGCATATATTTACACCAAAATGTGGATAACAACCCCCCAAAGCCGTCAAAATTATGTCAAAGTGGGCACCTTTTACAAACTGACTAGTTCTAGAGTGAAAGGGCTTTCTGGGATAATTTCAATTTACACAAATATTTAAGGCATACACCCAGTAGTAAGGATAGAGTGCTCCATCCTGTAAATGAACGAAAAACAAGTTTTATATATCATGTACGATAGTTGAGGCTGTCACCTCCAATTTAGTGTCTCTATAAAAAAAAACAATTTGGATGGCATTGTGCTAATATGAACCTTTTTAACTTACAAATTGTGATGCTAAACAACATAATAGGCTTAACTGCGCTATTACCATGATTACGATAAAGCTAGGAACATTTTACGAATCCCTTTTTTTTTTTATTTCTTGGGGGTGAAGATATATTAACCCTCTCAGTCCGTTCGGAGCAGGCAGTGTACAATAACTCAATGTGCTTAAACATGGCTTGGAACTTCGGCGGTAAATAGAGGTTGTCAACTCTTATGATGTCATCGAGTCGTTGTGGCAAAAGGCTTCCACTCGCCCGGATGCAATTGGTAAAGACTTTTGAGTGTCATCGTTTGAAAGAATCCTAATTCGCGATGTCCTGAGAGCAAGCTTTTCATCCAGACCCGCTGGCCAGCGATGACAACATTCCATTTTGTCTTTCACCCCCTTCGGCCGCAGGTAATTAAAGGAATTCGTGCGTATTCATTGGATTCTAAGAGAAATAAATGTCAAGTATGGGAACGTTTTTTTTTTTTTATTTGAATGGTTCTGTTAATTTTGTCACATGATTTCTGACGCAAGATTGTACTGGGCAACACATTAACAGAGAAATGACCATCATCATTAAATAAAGATCCATATCTCTCTCTTTCTCTGTCTGTCTGTCTGTCTCTCTCTCTCTCTCTCTCTCTCTCTCTCTCTCTCTCTCTCTCACTCACAAACACATACACAAACACACACAAAGACACATACACACAGGTACGCAAACTTTATCTCTTTATCTCTTCCCCTTCTCCTCTTTGTCTCTCATACTGCCAGTATGTACGTATGTAACTATATATGTGTCTGCATGCGTATGCTTGTTTGTGTCTCCCTCTCTATAAATGTACATGTGTGTTCATATGAATATAACAAAAAAAATGTTCGTGTGTGAATTATTCAGAATGTGGTCTCCATACCTATTGAAAACAGTTCCAAAATGACATCTTATTGCCTATGTTACCCTATTTCATTTGTACACAATGTTCCGGCTAAATAAGCAATGCGAACATAATTTGTTGCCGATCGTATACGTGCTTTAACAAATCTTATCAGTTCAACCTAGGAAGCATTTTGTTGATATTTCGTTCAGTCTGTATTAAAAATGAAGGTTCGACTATATCGGCATGACAAATTTAACAAAAGGTAGCACTTCCTTTAACGTTTTAGGCACCCTAAGGGGCTGTTTGTCAACACATCCTACCTGAGGCAGGTCCGAGAATAACAGTGCACAACAATTAATTACAATTTTCATCACTTGAGTTAAATCTGACAACGGAATTATATCGAAACTGTCTTGTCGTTGAAGCGATGTGTCATCGCTGTTGTTTGCAATTGTCACTGTATCTTACGTTTTGCAGACGGCACACACAAATAAAGTCACGTGTGAGCCATGTAAAGGCCATTACATCCGACACGACTTTGCCTTGATTCTACAGTCGTAAAGGCCTACAATCGGAGACCTGACGTCACATTATTGTGCAAGTATAATGGTCGGGTCCTGCAATTTAAAGGAAAAGTCCCCTGTGAAGTTAAATGGGTTTTGAATATACCAGAAAAATAGAAGCAACATTTTAGTGAATGTTTGACAAGAGTCCGTGAAATGATAAGAGGGTTATGATTTAATTAAAACTTCCAATTTTGTGACGTCACTTGTGAGCTGCTCTCCCAAATGTTGCGTGCTGTATGATTCCACAAATTGCCCTTTTCTTTTTCGAATGAAGGAATGATTTTTTTTTATAGAGGTGTGTACGTAAAAACAGAACAAGTGCTTACCAGGTCTCTGCCGTTCAGGCGAGACAAAAAAGGTGAGACGGTATACACTGTATACCCTTTTGAGAAAATGGATTTTAAAAAAGTGCACAACGTATAGTAATGAAGCTCACATCGGACGTCACAAAATGAATTATTTGAAATCCTGGTTCTAAATGGTTATAAACAAATTAATTCCAGTGAGAGGTTTACCGGTGCGATATTGTCCAGCGGGCTAGTGTCGGGCACACCCAATTACAGTCCCCGCTGTGATCACCGCTGCTTGCTCTACCCACACAGTTTAGACACAGTGAGACGGTATACACTGTATACCCTTTTGAGAAAATGAATTAAACAAAAAGTACACAACGTATAGTAGTGAAGCTCACATAGGACGTCACAAAATAAATTATTTGAAATCCTGGTTCTAAATGGTTATAAACAAATTAATTCCAGTGACAGGTTTACCGGTGCGCTATTTTCCAGCGGGCTAGTGTCGGGCACTCCCAATTATAGTCCCTGCTGTGATCGCCGCTGCATGCTCTACCCACACAATTTAAAACCAGTTGTCTTGACAATATTCTCACATGACGTCACACTTTGGCACTCTACAGTAAAGGGCGGACAGCGAACCAATACGACTACAACATATGACGTCAGAGGTGAAAACCCGCAAGAGTTTGCAAAATGAAATAGCCGTGCCCTTTCTTTTTCTTTCTTTTTTTCTGTTACTTAACATGCTAAATATGTCATATCTCATGATCAAAATGGAGGGAGAGTATTCAAGAATGGAACACATAGAAGGAAAGAAATAGAAAATGAGTTATCGGACAAGATAAGAATAGTCCAAATGCTTCTCATATGCACTTATCGACTTACATCGTGCAAACACTGCGCCCCGGGTTGAAAAGTTTGTATGATTTGTCGATCAGATACGACTCCTAAAACAATCGGGCATCGAGAGAGGTACCGATTTATCGCTTACATCTTTCTATGTTTAAGGAGTGTTTTATAAAGTTTTATCACGTGTCATGTTCCCGATTGTGCGGTCGTAAGGACATTGAATTTCCATTTTCTTATAGAACGAGGGAAGGTATCGCCAATGATATGCAAACCACGCTAGGTCGATTGGGGATGTACCAGTTTAACATTATAACGAGATAATTGTTATCCTTTGAAGGTTTTCCTTTTCGCTGTAGGTGGTCTGTCGGCTAGACAGACATCGGCGAAAATATGACTTATAATGCAAATTATACTCCAAATATGTCCTACTTGAGTCATGAACTACAGTATAGAGATGAAGGTAGCATTTTAGGGCGATTTTATTATTTCAGAAATTATCATATTTCCCTTCTTATATCCGTTCTGTGAATGTTTCCTTCCGTACTCATTTACGTAGTGTTTCTGTGTGTATGTTTATGTATGTGTGTGTGTTTGTTTGTTTGTTTGTATGTGTGTGTGTGTGTGTATGTATGTGTGTGTGTGTGTGTCTTAGTGTGTATCAGTCTCATCCATCCGTTCCATTGTAATGTACTTTCTAGACATTAATCGTAAGGAAATTCAAGCGTATATGCGTAATTATTTTTCTGTTTTTCTGATATTTTGCTTTATGGCATGACAAAAATTACATCTCGCACATAGTTACCAGCTGTTAAGATGCTATAGCATTCCTCGCATTTTCTGTGGGTGTTTTTTAACCACAAATTTCATGTGGTCTTTCATTGTAAGTCAGAAAAAAAAAGTCGGAGATTCTACACGAATGAACGTTTGCCACAGTAGAGAAATTCAGTCAATTCACAGTTAACGCGCGAACTAGAAAACCTAAAACGAATTATTTTTCCGATGCGTAATCCGCCTGCTATTTTTATCCTTCCGCGTTGTCTCGAAGAGATTTGGCAGTAAGTCCTCAAAAACTCCGGTATCCTTCCGCCGAAGGAAATGAACGCAAAATTTCAGAAGGAAATGTGTGAAATTTATACCGAAAAGAAAGCTTATTTTGTTAAAAAAGGCTTAACCTAGCAGGCGGGGGGGGGGGGGGGGGGGGGTCGTTTTATGAGGATGTTTTTCGATACAAACGTTCATATTGATGATAAACAGGTCTTCGAGAAGTCACTAAATTATTTTCGATGGCCAAGGGCAAGGTTGTAAAAACTGCATGTTATTCATTTACTTTGGATATTGAATAATGCGCAGACACCAGTATTAATTGTTACTGTTTTTCATTTAGCGATAAAACTTTTACATCTTGTCAGTCTGTCAAGTAATACCATCGCCACGTGTGTGTCTATGTAACGTTGGCATTACCCGTTACCCATTACGGAAAAAAACGATAAGTATTAAATTTTCATGCGCCATTGAGGCGTTTTTGCACAAAAAAAAAATACGCACAAATTTCCACAGAAAACTAGTTTTCTTGGCGTACAAAGGATGAAAAAATGGTATAGACACTATCCGTTGAATGTCGTTTATTGTTAGAGGAACAAAAAAATGACTTTTTGTTTCGTCAGAATTTAGAGCGTTATGGTTTCGACTTGGGTTCAATGTTGCCTTTGGGTTTAGTTAAAGTACATTAATGTGTAAAGTGTACATTAATGTACAGTGATATGGGTCCAGGCGAGCCTTTTGTCAAAGCTCTCGTGCTTAGAGTTTAATACATGGACAGTAGCAGAACGCAATCATGATTGAAGCCCGCGTTCGAAACGCAATATCCTTTAAAATCGTCAGTGACTGTTGTCCGTTTTTTTAAAACAAATTCTGCTATACAGTACCCAGTTATAAAAAGGAATTTTAGGCATACATCGAATGGTAGTAGGATAGCCTGCTCCATCACGTAAATGAATGAAAAAAAAAAGAAGTCAGACACAAATCTTGGAACCAGAAGGATTTGAACCTACAAAATGACTGCTTACCACACAGACTTGGTTTACGTCACGAATTTAGACGCGATAATATGGTAACAAATATCTAAGAATCTCATTCAATCTGACTCATTAATATTCAAATGTAGTCCGCCGTTCGGATAGATGTTAGTGAAAGGGCTTTCTGGGGAATTTCAATACACCATTTTTAGTGTATTCACATCTTTTCCATTAACTACGTAGTAAAACGTTATTACATCAACCTGTATTTCCAAAGTCAGTTTCAATTGGTCATGTTGGTGGAACAACTCGCACAAATCTCGGACGAGCTTTGGGTTCCATTATTATTGTATTGTTTAAATGATGTGCATAACATTTGAATACATAACGGTGATGGTCTATTTTGAAAGTACCCAGTTCGTTCACGAAACCAATCAGCATTGGGATCCTATGACGTACATTTGCTTTCCATTGAATATGCAATCTTAGTACTTCGACGATCTTTCAACGAACTTTTGTGATCCTGTAACGTAAGCCTGAACCTAATCCTAACCCTAAGCGTGACCCTAACCCTAAGCCCATTGCGCAGTTCGAATTCGTCAAAACACGTGGAAATGAATTAAAGTCATATTCAAGTGCCCTGTCTCTTATACACTGTTCAACAACCTGTGCGATTTCGAGGCAGATGAGACTCTGGAAGTGATGACAGAACCGTGAGTAACCTTGGTTTCTCGACCCGTCTCTGGCGGAAACAATGTTAAATTTGGTTTCCTTGGTGATGGAAAGATACGCGGGAGGAATGCCACGTATCGCAGCAAATTGGAATCGACATACCTGCCCTCTTGCTGAAAGGCCTATCGGCCTGGGGTTGCATGTCACACCTGCTGAGATGAGTTTGTAAATGAATATCTGATATCTAGTCAATATTCTGAATTCTGCCTTTTTATAGGATATGCTCCCTCTCCCTCTCTCCCTCTCTCTCTCTCTCTCTGTCTCTCTCTCTCTCTCTCTGTCTGTCTCTGTCTCTCTTTCTTTCTCTCCCTTCCTCTCTCTCTCTCTCTCTCTTTCTCTCTCCCTCCCTCCCTCCCCCCCTCTCTCTCTCTCTTTCTCTCTCCCTCCCTCCCTCCCTCTCTCTCTCTCTCTCTCTCTCTCTCTCTCTCTCTCTCTCTTTCTCTCTCTCTCTAATCATATATCCCCTCCCCCTCTCTATTTTCTCTATGTCTGCCCCCAATCTCTCTTTTCTTTCCTTTCTCTCTCTCTCTCTTTTTCCCCGTCTCTCACTCATAACTCGTTCCCTTTGTATACTATTTCTCCCTTTTTCTCGTGGGCTGTTCATTTTTTCGGCTTTGTTTGGGCGTTTTTTGCTACTTCTTCCTCTTCTTTTCCATCCTCTTCCTTCTTTTTCTTCTTCTTCTTATCCTTCTTCTTCTTCTCCTTCTCCTTCTTCTTCTTCTTCTTCTTCTTCTTCTTCTTCTTCTTCTTCTTCTTCTCCTTCTTCTTCTTCTTCTTCTTCTTCTTCTTCTTCTTCTTCTTCTTCTTCTTCTTCTTCTTCTTCTTCTTCTTCTTCTTCTTCTTCTTCTTCTTCTTCTTCTTCTTCTTCTTCTTCATCCTCTCATTCTTCTCCTTCCATCCTTTCTTCTTCGCACCAGTCTCTGTTCCTGCTCACCCATGTCATCCTTTTCACTCCTTGCTATCTTTCAAATTAAACCATAATCTCATTTGTATATCAACCTTAACCATCGTAAAAATTTACGTGTCCCATTACTACATTTTACATAGCTGTTACACGTTGTCATAGTTCGAGCCAAGGTACAAATCCATAAACCACAGCAATCGATAATTAACTGCGCACAAGCGTTCGTCGCGTGCGTACGCTCAAACAGGTGGCGCGCCGCTACCACCTCTGCGACAGATGCGCTGTGGCGTAACGGCGCGAACGGTCCTAATTTGATAATTTGCAAGAAGCTTCTACTAATCGCTGAAATACCATTACAACGAACACTTCCTAATTACTTCAAATTGTTGCTGAGTTAGCTTCTTCCATTTCCCGTCTATATGTAGTATGACGCCGTTATTTGGCGTTATTTGAGGCTATTGCAAGATATTGCAGGTGATCATCGTTAATAACTAATCTAAACACAGTGTTGCACAGCAGCACTTTGATCAAAACAAATCCTATATGGTGAAAATACTCCAATAGAAATAATCTCTACTCCATACTACACAGTTTCAGTAATTGTAAAGCTAATATAAACATCATGTATCCTTTAGAATTAGTATAATTGTACATATCTTTCTGTTTATATGTACCTAGTGTGATGTCACATTCTTTATTTGTATCAATGTAAACCAGTGAAAATGAAATTTCCAATTGGACAATAAATTGCAATATCTATCTATCTACATGTATCTACTATTATTACTACTGCTACTATTGCTACTGCTACTACTACTTCTACTACTACTACTACTACTACTACTACTACTACTACTACTACTGCTACTACTACAACTTATGGAATCATACAACACATAACATATGGGAGAGCACCTCGCACGTGACGTCACAAACTTGGAATTGTAAAAGATCAGAACTTTCTTAATCTTTGACGGATTTTCATCCAACCTTCAATAATATTTCTAATGTTATTCCATGTTTCTGCTTTAAAAAAAAAAACAATTTAGCTTCAGGGTGCACTATCCCTTTAAGGAGTTAACGATATGGGTCGCAGAGCGGTAGCGTTCAAGCATGAAAGCCCTGCATTACACCCCACCACCCCCCCCCCCCCCTCCCCCTCCCCCCTCCAACTTCTGAGCAGGTGTCACCAAAGTTTGTGCGCTGCATAACACGTCCCAGACACAACCTAACCAAATTATGTCACACCAAGTGTTGCTTGTCAAACAAATTTCTTTCAAATGAACCTCTCTGCAATGTTCATACACCAACAAACGCACAAAATGACAAAGATGGGCACTGGCGTTGTTATTCTATTATAAACAACCCCATTGCCTCTGGTGGGTAATTATTTTAGCCAAAAAATGTTGCCAAACTTGTCGAGAAGCAAATTGGTATGAAGCGTTGCGAATGGCTTTGTAGGACATTTTTAATCAACGTTATTAGCAGTAATCCCCGAGGTTAAGTGGTTAATCAAACTCAAAACGAACTTGGTAGTGGTAAGAGGGACAATATGTATTGTTTAGTGTGACTACATGTATGAAACATGTCGGCTTAAACTTTCCCTAACCCACAGATCATTTTCTTTTAATTAACAAAATATATATATTTCATGAATGCCGCTAATTTGAATTTACCTTCAAAACAGAGCGTAGAAAGCCGAAAAGAAACTCTTCACTCATTTCATTGGAACCCTTTTGTGCTAGACAAGATGTTGCCTTTGTACTGTATACGGTGTTTCATGCATCCTTGGACTTTATGATAAATTCAATATTGTCATCACAATTATGTTAATTATATACTTCAAAAGAGAACATTATTTTCACATATACTGTATGTATGATCTATATGAATGCAATAAAGGAAATGGAACATATCGCATACGATCGTATCTTTCTTAACGCACAACACAATGTTCTGATGTGGTAAAAAAGAAGTGCATATGAGATATATGAGACAAATGATCATATTTTGTTTGGCCGCAAATTGCCAAATCATAAAATGACTTTAATACCAACAAATTTATTGGCTGTTCTATTTGTTTCTACCCCACCATTTCTCTCTCAAATATGCTAACACCATCCTACATTCCCTTCTTACCCTCTCAATCTTGTTTCTGCCCATCTCTGTATACCCCTCCCTCTCTTCTTCTCCCATCCTCGACACAGGTCGTCTCCGCGCAAGGAAAGCTCTCTCGTTCCTACGACCGATGACGAGCTCTGTCGTGGCTACGGGGCTGGAACTAAATTAAGAAATAATTGCGCCCAAATTAATCAACAAAGGTGACCGGCGGGGAGCCTCCTTTCTCTCTACAAACTGCAGGACAAAAACATCCTATGTAGTCACTACCACGAGGGTGACTTCCATAATAGGCCCCTGTTCCGATCGCAGCGACCGATACTGATTTGATTAAGATCGCGATCAGGTTCAAAGCCACTGGACGCTTCGACTCAACTATAGCATTACCATACATTTATATACCGATAGAATGTCAACATTCACGAGCGGTAATACTGAGTGTTAAAAAAAAACTTTTGACACTTTTAAAAAATAATAACAAATCAATTACAACTCGAATCAAGATGAAATTGACACATCACAAAGACCATGAAGACAAAGGATATCATTATTTTAGAGGTAGGTTTCGTGAAATTTCATCTATTGTCATTCTTGTAAATATCCTTGGAATATTTAATGAGATTTTGAATTTTGGAAATTTTTTGACCTATAAATGTGTGTGTGTGTCAGATTATTAATTCAGAATACAAAACAATGAACATTATGTATTACACCTGTCAATCCACTAGTAGCTCCAATCACAGTGTAATTGATAATGTATGATGCTTCTTTCAGAAAATACGTTGCAGGTTGGCATGTTTATTGCATAATAGCATTGTTAGGTTCTGAATTAGTTTTCTGATACACACATTTTCAGTTCCGAATTTGTCTAAAAGTGAAAATCTCATCAAATATTCCAAGGAATATTACAAAAGAAGTAATCGATGAAATGTCTCAAAACCTGCTTCTCAGAAAAATGACATTGCTTTACTTTAGGATACGTAAATTTCAGCTTGGTTTAAGTTGTATTTTGTTTTCAAAATCATCAAAAGTGGGTTTTTTTAACACCTTATAGTAACGATTATGGGTCCCGTAAGCATGATGGGGTCGTTCTGTCGTCATCAAGGGTCGCGGTTTCATTTGATTTCAACGACATTATGATGTAAGACGATTCCTTTACGTGATCCTGAACGCAAACGAGAATGATACGCGCAGTTAGTACCCGTACTTATGGCAACACGGTTCTGGATCTTGTGGTCGTTACGATTACTATTGATTACCTTAAATGAATAGATCCCTTATGATGACAACAGTGTGTATTGTGTCATCTGCTCTTGGTAATATTATGCTATTATCTCGGACTGAAATAACTAACACTGTTTATACGAGTCAGAATTGAATTACACCACTGTCTGTGGTGCTAAGCTGATAAACACTGAACTCAAACAATGAGTGGAGACACAGAATAGTGCACTTAACACAGACACGAGGCAAAAAGTAAAGCTGTTTAACACTCTATACGCCATTGAGGTAATTTTGCATCGGTATGACATACAAGTGTCATAAAGCAGCACTGTATGGAGTACATTAAGAGTTTTAGGGTTTACCCGTGTGTCCCTCCTGACCTAAATTTGAAACTCATTATGCTTTCACGATTCTATCTGCTTTCAAGGGATGGCCCTCCCCGCTCGAAAAAACAAAAACAAAAACAAAAAAAAAACACTGAACGTATTCGCAAGCAAAAAACAAAATGGTAAACTGGACAGGATTGGGAATCACCCGTTCTTACTCATCACCACGATAACAACCTCGATCAAATTACATCAACGAGGTCGGAGTCGCATTTAGAAACAGTCCGGTAATCCAAAACCAGCTCTAATGATACCACAATTACAACAATAACCTCCATTTCCTGTTCGAATTGTGTCTTTGAAATCAGGTTTGTATTGGTGTCGACGGTTAGACGCGTATTGCTAGGACGGAGGGAAGCCGTAGCAACGGCAATGACTGGTCCGACCAAGTTTCCCGCTCCCTTGCATTCGGGTTGTCCCTTAATTAGCGTCTTCATTTTGTAATTTGTGCCGGGCGTGGTCTCAATTTCCTTTTACTTTTCGAAAAGTTTACCTGGATGTCTTCAATGGAAGGTGAGGGCCTGGGTGGTGTTTCACCAAGCTGTTCGTAAGTTACGAACGACTTTACGAACGACTGGTGATCCCTTCTTGTGCTAAATGCAATACCACACTCTGTTCACTGAGAATCTGACTTAGCACAAGAGGGGATCACCAGTCGTTCGTAAAGTTGTTCGTAACTTACGAACAGCTTGGTGAAACACCCCCCTGGTATGATATAAGTATAAAGAGGCAATGCTAAATGCAGTCTATTGGAAGGTGATATGGAGTGATATGGAAGCAATGCTCGGGGATATAAGGTGAGGGGGAAGGGAGAGTGGGGAGGGGTAGGGAGAGTGGGAGGATGGAGGTGGTGGTATCTTTTTTTTTGGGGGGGTGGGGGTGGGTTGGGGGGGGGGGTGTATCCATGGTTGTTCACCCCGGTCCAGTCTCTGAAAGTGCTCTCAGAGGGGGGGGGGGGGGGGGGTGATAGATCCCCCCCCCATTTTTTTTC
>CAVLGW020000449.1:0-14401 GCA_963669155.1 Arbacia lixula
TCATAGCCCCCCCCCCCGTCGAAATGGTGGAGGGGGGATTATGATGTTTTTCGAAAAAAATTAATTCAGACTGAAAATAGTGGGGGGGACATTTGATATTGTGTCCCCCCCTTTCCAAATGGTGGGGGGGACACGACCCCCGTCCCCCCTGGGATTTCCGCCCATGGAAGCTCAGTATTCACTCTTGACACTGCTCTTGTTTCAAATTGATCCTCATAACGGAACGTTTTCACCATGATTCATGAAAGAGTGAAGTGGATTTTCAAAAACTTACAGCAAAATGTTTCGCTCTCGCTCAGTCATTGCAGCTTTCCCAAAACTTTTTGTCACAAATGGAAGAAGAACTCACAGGGTTGCTGAGCTCAAAATCTCAAGCCCAAAATTTATTTTGATAATATTCGACGTCGGACATCGCTACCCGAACAGATCATGCATCTCGCAAACTGCGCCCACCATTTTGCCATTCCGTTTTAACGCTTATGTGCATAGCGCCATCTAGTGACACATGGGCAACCCTAACTTTGGAACAAAATTACAAAAATGACCTCTACAGGTAGACACCTAACTATCATAACAAAATAAATGGGTTGATTTGAATAAAACAGAAATATACATTCACAACTTGGTCATTGATGTTCGTTTAGATAAATCATTGGGAATGTATCTTTATTTTGAATGGGAATCATTAGCCTTAAAAGCCATCATTTGAATCTCTAATGTGTCCTATTAGGCCACCAAGTTTAAGCAATTTAGATTACTTACTTTAATTGCTCATTTTAAACTTCCAGTGACCTCTCACTTTAAGGATAAAAGAAAATCCCTTTGACTTCAATAAATATCTTTGTATAAAGGTGAGCTACATGTAGCTACATCATACTTGCATCAAAGTATCTTAATTTTTATTACATAAGCAAGCATGTCATTCCATTGTACAATTAATGAACATGCTTTGTTTGATTCCCAATGTTCCTCCAGTGTCCCTGTGGAATACACCCCTGAGATCCCTTGGTAGCCGGATCTGTGCCACACCCACGGCACAACACCACCACGATGTCGCTGCCACTGGCAAGCAACACATCCTCCCATCCAGTCACCTCATAGCAGCTAGAGCTGACATATCAAAACAGCAGCAGCAGAATCACGTTACTGACAACCTCAGCAATATTCTGTCAAGGTTGTCACTATCGCCGGAAGAAGCGACTGCAACTGTTAAATACCGACTGCCGTCACGGCTACCAGAGACTCAAGTCGCAATTCTAGACCCTGTTGCTAGCAGCCCGCTGCTATGGGATTGTCCGACTGCAGTGATTAAAGATACAGTCGACGCCCCGACCCGCGGGACATACGAAGTGTACATTGACGATCCTACAGCGACAGGGAAGACCATCGAGAAGCGGGCATCGAACATCCTGGAAAAGCGGCATAAGAAGATGAAGCGCCATCAGTACAAGAAATGGCGCAAGCGAAACCGCTTCAAGCTGCGCGCCCAGAAGATGCGGCGCCGCAAGAAACGCAAAGAGAAGTGGGAGCGCCACCTCAACCAGTACCGTTTTACGGAGCTCTCCGCTGCCGACAAAGAGCATTTCTTGGCCAAGAAGAGGGAGCGGCTGCATATCTACCTCCGGTATATGGGTGTGGATGTGCCAGAGGAGAAGACAGAGGAGGTGGGGGAGGAGGAGGGGGCAGTGAAGAAGAAGAAGAGAGGTCCTAGGGGGAGCATTGCACCTGGTGCGACCGGCAGGATTGTGCCAAGTCCAATCGTACCGGAAGGAGCCACAATTAGATGATAGGTCGTGATGAACTACAGTATGTCCAAGGGAGGATTCTTATTCCATATATGTTGAGCAGAGGGTAAATCCAAGATTTATTTAGGGGGGGGGGCTAACTTTTAAGTCTGATGTCATAAAACAAATACACTGATGTATGAAGAAGAATAGTTATTTCTAACAGGGGCTGTTGTGTTATTTGTGAGGGCTGAATTGCCCCACGTCCCTTTGTAATGTGATAAAGGAGTTTCATTGAGCTGCTTGTAGGTTAATTTCAAAATGCCGTGGTCCTCATTGGTTCAAATGATGATGGGATTATTAATGCGACAAAACTTCTCGTTTGTCGTTCGGATGGAAATGATTTGTTTGCTAACATTTTTTTTTTTCTGGATGTAAGATTATTGTTGTTCAATACTGCAGTTGTGTTTCCTGTATGTACCAGTAATTAGAACATTGCAGGTCCACTATTCTTAGCACAAAAAGATCACAAGAATGCTCTCTTCCTAATATGGCTCTTGCCAGTGTTGATTTCTTGTGAGGTGCAAATTTCCTTGACAAATTACAAACTACTTAGGGATTGCAAATGGGCCAATTCTGTGCCAAGAGCCTTTTTGTTTAACATGTGCAACACCCTTTAAGCTAGTGCCATCGGCCACTTAATCCTCCCCCCCCCCCCTTATCTTGCAAATTATGAGCTTTGAAATCAAAGATACCTGTACATGTAACATGATTAGTTCTGCACTTGATCTGATTCGTACATTGTTTTCACCCCCCCCCCCCCCTTATTTACATGTATTTCAGCAATTTATCCATTGCTCTTGGCAATAAGTTACATTTAATATTTGCCGTAGTTCATATTGGAGGAATTTGTGCCCTTGGGGAAAGACATATATTGCAGTTGATCCTTACTGTGCTCTACACTGTACGTGTAAATTTCTGGGATAGATGAAAGGAATGCTAGTACAGGTGTATACTGATATATAAGGAGTATTTTTCACCAACTATTAAACAAAATATGCATTATGAATCTTAGAAATGAAGAGTTTGTATGTCATTTAAGGGATGGAACCGTTATATTGTGATTTGTTTGACATATTCTCATTAAAAAAAAAAGTGAGTTTTGTTGAATTGATTTTGTTTTGTTTGTTGATTATGTAGCTTTCATTCATGTGTTGTAGTTGAAACCTTGTAATAAGAACTTACGTTGATATTCACAAAGTGTGTGTAAAATAATGAACATGCACGAATGCTCAGAGATTTGAAAACAAACAGTTGATATGTAAAGAAATTTGCAAGCAGTGCTGGTACCAATACGCAAAATACTAATGCCTCATGACTGGTTGAAACAAAGGCAGTGATATGTCAGATACATGTACAAGGGAGTGAGGAATGTGGGGTGGGGGGTGGGGGAGATTTATGAAGAGGTGATGGTGGCTTTGTGTATAGGTATATTTGTGTGTATGTGTGTGTGTGTGTGTGTGTGTGTGTGTGTGTGTGTTGTGCATTTATGTGGATGTGTGATTGTATGTGGATGTGTGATTGTATGTGATTATGTTATTGTATGTGGATGTATGATTGTATGTGGATGTGTGATTGTAAATGTGTGATTGTATGTGGATGTGTGATAGTATGTGGATGTGTGATTGTATATGTGGATGTGTGATTGTATGTTGATGTTTGATTGTATGTGGATTTGTGATTGTATGTGGATGTGTGATTGTATGTGGATGTGTGATTGTATATGTGGATGTGTGATTGTATGTTGATGTTTGATTGTATGTGGATGTGTGATTGTATGTTGATGTGAAGGGGAACATTAGGGCAAATCATAATGTTTCATTGGCAAGGTACTGTAGCCTCCTGATATAATGATGTGCCCCTGCAGATATTCCAAGCTACTAAATAAGATAATCATTTTGGCAACAACAAAAATAATGATTTTACCGTAGCTGCTATGTTCAAAGACAACATTTTTTGTTTAAGTCTCTAAGCCCAACCCCACCTGAAAATGTGCTTCCTTCTAGTGTTACTCAGACAATACCCATTGCTTTTGATAAGATACTTCTTAACCTTGACAGATACCATGTAAAATATGTTCTAGCACTCCACATATTTATTTCAAATATATGCATGTACTGTAAATCATAATATTACGCTGAAGTTTGATATATATAAAAATATTTACATTTGATATTTGACCTTCGATGATGTGATTTCCATCAAGGAGTATAATGGTGAAATTATCTGATATTCTAGGTTTAGGGCATTAATCTCAGTAAAACAACTTTAAACCAAGGGTACCGTCTTGTTGAAGAGATTCACATATACACACTCATATCCGCCCCTGCCCTTGAATGCTTGGCTTATCCTGCAGAAATATAGACTAGTATCTTCTACTGATGTGTCTATTACCACGGGCCTTCTACCTCGATGCAATTCCCAGGCCATCAGTCATGTAAATTTGACCACGAGATGGCGCTATATACCAACATGCATCCGTGCCTTCTTTACAATAGCATAATAATCCGAACCAGCTAATCGCTCAAATTTCATCCAGTATTTCATAGCCATTAAACTAGAGTTCCTGTTTCTGCTGTGTGAGCTGCTGGAGCATAGTTTAGTGACACCATTTTTTTTTCAATCCTTCCTCTCATTCTATTTTTAGTCGTCTATTTTTTCTCTCCATACTCCCATTTCATACATCTTGGCAGGGTTATTCCACATTCATGCTTTAACAGTTCCCTCTTTCACATGTTGTCACCTCCATTCCACTTTCTCTTCGCCCAATTATGTCTCATCGTTATCCCCCTCTCCTTTTTGGTCTCTATCTCTCATCTCATTCCCCATATTACTGTCCTTTCTTCTCTTTGTCCTCCATCTCCATTTTATCCACCTTCTTCCACGTTTTCTCCCTCTGGGCCATGTTGCATGTAAGTTTTCAACTATTCTTAACCTACCATCAATGGTAACGACCGTGGTAACAGCCAATGAGCTCACATTATTGCACCTGTTGCCGTTATAGTTACCATTGATGGTAGGTTACAATAATTGAAAACCTATATGCAACATGGCCTTGGACAGTTTTATCTTGTCTATCGCTTGTTCACTCCGTCCATCTTGTTCTATTTGCACATGTCTCGTCTATTCTCTTCCTTTTGCTATATTTTCATTCTCGAACTGGTTTTTCTTGTTCCTTCCCTCATTTTTCTGTCTTTCAGCCCGTTTTATCCACCTCTTTCCACCTTCTCTCCCTCCAGTGCCCCGTCGCATAAAAGTTACCATTAATGGTAACTCTGTCATAAGTGGTAACTGCCATGGAAACACCACTCAACAGCCAATAAAATCCAAGGTTTTCATAGAAGTTGTCATTGGTAGCCTAGATACCATCACTAAGCTTTATGCAACATGGCCCAGGTTTGTCTAATTCATCGGTTGTTCCCACTGCCATTTTCTTCCTTTTGGCACATGCCCTTGTCTCTCTCTTCTCCATTTTGCTCTCCATTTCTCTTTCCTTGTTATCCTTTTCTCTCTCTCCCATCCTTCCGCTCCTACCGAAAGGTTTGTTCCGCCTTCACGAGAGAGAATATGTTTTTCTTGCCAATCTTTTCCTCTTGGCATCTATCCCACTCTCTCTCTCTCTCTCTCTCTCCCTCTCTGTCTCTCTCTCTCTCTCTCTCTCTCTCTCTCTCTCTCTCTCTCTCTCTCTCCCTCTCTCTCTCTACCATCGTCTTTGCGCAAAATACAACACACATCTAGAACCACTCAATAAACACAACCACACACATATGTATTATTTTTTTTTCAGCATATATTCTGTTTTCTTAGTATGAAAAACATTTTATTGCAGCCTGAAAAAGAAGATACAAATACATGGAAATCTTTCAAAAACTAACCCCTCCAACTTTGCACTTTGTACGTATTTAAAACAGTTCCAAAATACCCCTTTTGTACCTCAATGAAATACAAGCAACAGATTAGAAGTGATTCTAGCTACAGCTGTACCAACCGTGTGTAGTTTTGCCTGATTGAATAAGGATTTTCCTCATACACTCTCCTAAATCCTATTGTTTTGTTTTCACTTAGTGCTATATTCTTTAACCCTTTGCATGCCAGACCACATTCTTCTCTAAAGGATTTGCATGTACGTGTACTAATTGCACAATAATGCATCCTTGGTGCAATAAGAGTTAAGCTGTGATGAAAAGGGAAAATCGGGGAGCTATTACGCTCCCACCTTCACAAGGAGCCCCCTGCCCCTTGAATTATTCAATATCAAATTCACATTGACTTACATTACTAACCAATTATGAGGACATCTACCTGGGAAAAAGCCTGCGAACATGAATGGCAAGGCTAGTCTTGTTTTGTTAATCACACTTTTTGATAGATATGTCTGACCTTTATAATTATGATAATTATCCCTTCTGTACTTGTGTAAATAATTATGTTTGATATGTTATAAGCATCCCACCTCTTCTCATGTTTTCATAATACATGAAGCATACCTGGTACCCTCTTGTGAATGTGTGCATTAATGTTGTGCGTGTGTGTGTGTGTGTATGTGTGTGTGTGTGTGTGTGTGTGGGTGTGTATGTGTATGTGTGTGTGCATGCTTGTATTTTGGCATGCGAGGCATATGTGTGTCTGTGAGCTGTGTGTCTGTGTATGTGTGCTGGTGGACATGTGTATCTGGGTGTATGTGTGTGTGTGTGTGTGTCTGTCTGTGTGTTTGTGTGTTTGTGTGTTTTTGTGGGCTGTATATGTATGCTGCCCTGTGTGTATTTAAGAGTGTGTGTCTATAAGTGAATAATGTATGTGTACAAGCATGTCAAATGGGAGGGGGGAGGGGGAGGGGCAGGGGGGTGGGGGTCAGCTGGTGCTTCCCCCTTCCGAAAAAGCTGATGGATGGGAGGGTAATACATGTAGACCATTTTATTCTACCCCCCTCCCCCTAACTCAACAGGTACATGTATAACACGGTTGTGGGCTAGGATAATAACATCTTTTAGTCTGAGGCAAACAAAATTGATAATTTCATCAATTAGACACTAATTAAATAACCCCTCCCCTTTCTCTCTAATTTGGAATGACCTTTCAAAAGTGACACAGGTTTCAAAGGCAGTTTATGACACATCCAAAAAGAAAACTCCCAACAAGAGGTAGAACAATCTGCCAGAAAGAGGTGTGGGACATCCATAAACATGTTCATGTTAGAAGTCTGAGCAAGTCTGTCCCTGGAAAATATGGCAATGTAAGTGAGAGATGTGTGTACTTAGTGCTTACACTGAACTAAGCTAGATCAATTCTAATCTTGATAGCTAAAAGTTGTGATGGTGGCTTATATTAAATTTAAATAAGGGTGAGGTACATGTACCCTCATACAAGAGTTCATGTGTACCAGCATCACTCAAACTAGTGGAGTATTACCCCAGTAATGTCACTTCCCAAAGTGTAACGCATGACTGTTCCTTTAGTCAAAATTCACCTCCTATTTTTACAAACATTTTCCTGCCATTTTCACCTCTATTTTACACAAAATCAAGTACAAATTCACCCCCAAAACTATAAACTCTCCCCCATTTTTTTTGTGTGTTTCAAGTACACTTTCATAGAACATGCCTTTCATATCATTTAATGATTCACACAAGGAGACCCTGTTTTTTAATTCAGAGTATGTCATCAAATAGGACCCTTCTTCATTCCAAGAACAGCAAATTTCTCAAACACACTTTGAAATAACCCCCTTTTTTTGCAACACTGGGAACGATCATGTGTACACACAGTCAATGTTAAGTGACACTACCGGTAAAATATTACTGGTATAGAGTAACGAAGTGTGAGGTCATTTGAGCATTATTGTCAAGACAACTGGCTCTAAACAATACGGGTAGAGCAAGCAGCGGTGATCACAACGGGGACTGTTATTGGGAATGCAAGACACTAGCCCGATAGACAATATCGGACAGCTAAACCTCTCACTGGAGTGAGTTTGTTTAAAGCCAATTGTCTTGACAACATGTTCATATGACGACACCACTTCGGTACTCTGCATGGAAGATATGAGTAGAGAGAGGAGAGAACTAACTTAAATGGAAGCACCCTATATATGAAAATGGTGCATATTTTAACTTTGAGGTGCAGGGATTTTTGGAAAAGAAACTGCTGTAGATATTGCAAACGTACATATGAGTTATTACCAAACCCCATTAAAATCTTACCATGCACAGTCTACATTTCTACTGCGTGCATCAAGATGTCAGGTGGTAGCAGAGTAAGTCTTGAAGAGACCAAGTAAATGTGGCTGAAATTTGGTGAGGAAAAACAAAGAAAGTGGTCAGATATAGAGACACCCATTTCTGAAAATCTGACCCATTTCTGTTTTCTGTGCATGCTTTATGAAAAAGTACAAAATATTAATTCCTAAGAAAGAAATTATCATCACAGGATTTCCCTGTGCGTTACCATAATGGTCTTTCCTAATCATCGGTCATATGAATACCGGTTACACACACATTTGTAACTAACATACAGAATTCACTACCCTTTCGCTGAAGTAGTAGTAGTAGTAGTAGCTGTAGCAGTAGTAGTAGTAGTAATAATAGTACAACTACTCTTGCAAAATATTCTGAACCACAAGCCCCCATATTAATATGAGCCCCCTCTCTTGCTTTTGAGAAAGCGTGGCGGGATGGGGAACTTTGACCGGTCCCATGGCACGGCCATTTTGGGGGATCGACGAATATTTAGCGGGTTCTCATTCATGTAAACCTCCGTGACCAGGTAGAGCGCTATGCAGACTGCGACGATTAAAAAGCCAATGATAAGGAGGGTATAAATAGTTGCGTTAGTCTGTGTGGGCTGTTCCATTTCGCGGAGGTGAGCCTCAGCTGGTTGGAATGTCGGATTGAGATCGAGCGCGTTCCGGAAGTGCACCGAAGCATTGACGTAATTCCCCAGCACCTTGTAGATTTCGCCGAGCGTGAAGTGCTGGAGCCACGCGTTTTGATCCGGCGATTTCAACTCCAGCGATTTCTGCGTGAGGAAGAGTGCGTCGGCGTGGTATTGGAGGTTAAAAAGTACCCTGGCAAGGTTGAGGAGAATGTCCGGGTTTGCAGGCGAGAGTGAGATGGCTTTTCTGAAGCACTCGATGGCCAGGTACGTATTGCCCTTAATGCGCCAAAAGTTTCCCACTTGGTTAAGGACTGCCAATGACGATGGATTCTGAAATTCATCAAGGAGATGGGGAGAGAGAGAGAGTGAGAGAGAGAGAGAGTGAGAGAGAGAGAGAGAGAGAGAGAGAGAGAGAGAAAGACAGAGAGGATGAAACATTTATTAAATTAAGAGCAGAACAGACTACATGTACAATTCTTAATTCAAAATTAATTGCAACACGATTAATATGTATGTATTCCAATTGCATCATAAATTCAGATTCAGATATGCAACTGAAAAAAAAAGAAATATAAACAATACTTGTTATGATACTACAGAATAAGTCAGCAAGAAAGAGGCTCTGGAGTATTTGTTTTTAGGAGATTGTGACTTTACAATTGCCAAGGAATGGTTGGGTGATTCTAGTCACAGCCAGGTATAAAGCAGGAAACAGGTTTGATCAATGACCATATTGCTCAGTCCAAGTCATGGAATGTGATGGAATGCAATGGAACAAGGTAAAGGTTCTGATTAGTTTTAACAATCACAAACTATTTGAAGCTTCAACACAACATTTAACATCATGTTTTTAAAACAACAAATACTCTATGAATCCAAATTTGCAATTCGAAAGGTACTTTTCTTATGTTTTAAGGTTTACATGATAATCACATTGTGACAGAGTAAAACCAGGAAAAAAATTATTGCAACATTTTCAGGAGTTACTTTTTGAGCACATTGGCCAATTTGGCTACCATTTTCTGTTGTGTCTATGGGAATTTGGGGGGCTCTTTTCACATTTTTCTAGGGCTCTTCTAAGCATTTCGGGGTTAAACTTGCCATTTTTTGTTCTGAATGTGACAGAGAAGAGCATACAGGGAAGTATGGTCAAACATCAAAATTAAGCAATATTTAAAGAAGTGACATAATTCACAGAATATAATGTGTGTTTGAGAAAGGAGAAAATGGTGATTAACATAAGTATATGCTACTACATGGACACAGTAGGATGCATGATATATCAATGCCCTAGTTTGTCCAGGTAATATATTTTCTGATATCTACTTCACTCTTTCAGTAACAATATTTATAACAAAAGCAATGTTATTGCTACATGTACTTTGTACTTGAAAGTCTTGAGAGCTACACTGTGTACAGTGTATTTAAAAATAGACTTTTAACTTGGGTAATGAAATGATGATAATTCATTATCACTTAAGATGGATTTTATTAAGGCTTCCTGTCCACTATAAATCCCATAAAGCAGCATTAAATCTGGTAGTAAAAAAGAAAGCCTGGTCTTGTAAATTAGTACAGAATATCTAATGTGAAGTCCATTACCCGAAAGAGCATCACACAAGTCTATTACATTATTTGCATGCAGCAGTGGGTGCCATGACGCCCGGATGTCTGACCAATCTAAGTAATTGGTTTGAATAAATTAAATGATTATCATATCTATCTACTGTGGACCATTTGCCATAATTATAGCAGTTTCACTGTATCACAATATGTACAATGTACATGTACACAGTTACTGTATTACCACTGAGTATGCCTGAAGCACTTTATGAACATGTCATAAACCTTTATCTTCTTATCCCTGCGTGTTATCAAATATCAATGCAATGATCCGTGCAGCATTTTATTCTGTTTTCGCACGAACTGCTAATTTGTGCTATGTCCTGTTTAAGTACAAGTCATTAAACTAATCTCAACATAATAATGAAGTAGCATAACTCATAAGTATTAATATCAACAATGAACTGTTATGAGCTACATATACATGTATGTGTTGTGAAGCTATTTTTTTGTGTAAACAGTATTTGACCGCAGTTGGGTGTATACTGTAGATAAACTTAACATGTGTACAATGTGCAAAATATTGTTACGGTCCCCGAGTTCCCTTTATTCCCATGTATATAGTAAGCCCATATTCTCCCAAACACCCCCTCTTTCTTAGATAACCTCGAGCCCAAATCAACATTTACATTGACCAAGTTCTTGGACATTTAATGGTGACGTCATTATTGACCTATACTTTCTGCCTAAGTCCCTACTCTCTATTGGAAAGGCATGGAACTGAGTATGACCTCTTCTACGTCACAGCTCTGGTCAAGATTGTCCTTGGGTGCGGAGTACATTTTATGACCCAGCAATAAACCATTTCTCTCTTCTTCCAACATTCTTCTCACCGCTCAACACTATTGGGGTTGACATTTACGATTTGTTATGGGGGAAAGACCAAGGATTTCTTCCAGAGATGTAATTCTCGTTTCTTTGGAAACGAGATGCTTTTGGTAAAGTTCTTGTTTGAAGTTCAATCAAGAGAAAGTTAAGACTTCAAGGAGAAGACTGACGTCAATACAATCAACTCCTTTCTGCTTAAACTATGATGTCCCTACAAAACTGCATTACTTTGTACTTAGAAATCCTCCATGTCATGTATTTCCTTTATGTGAATATAGTTGATAAGGTACACCAGCATGTATAAATAGAGGCAGTCTAGCTTTGGATAAGACAGTTTTAGAGTTTAGAGTTTAGAGTAAGACAGTTTAGAAGAGGAGAGGAGGAGACAAGCCAGTCTAGCTGTAACATTTGGAGTTCAACTCTAAGCCATGTTGTTACGCTACGTTACGCCATCGAAATGAGTATCGGAATGACATTGGAATGACCATTGAAATGACTACCGAAATAAACGTCTGAAACTTCAACTCCTGTCGACATCGTGTATTATGTACGTCTCCAAATAGAGGGAAACCGGTACGACAAAAGTAGCACCTGTAACAATATGTTTATTCCAAAAAATAATACAGCAAAAGAAAAATCTTTTTAGATCATGTTCACTGTTTGCAACATGCCAAATGTGTTGATATTTTGTCCACATTTCTGGTTTTGGATCTTATTCAGAGGTTGGAAATAGTTGTTGATGGTTGTTGTGGTTACAAACTTACAACACAGTATCAAGTCCAATGTAAATACCGATTTATCTAAAAAAAAAAAATTCTTCAAACAATACCTAGGTTGAGTCCATATTTTGTGGTCAGAATTTTCACTGTTTTGAGCTGTTTTTCAATTTCCATGGTCATCACATGTCATACTAATCTTGTAAACATAAATCATGTATTTTTGCTTGCTGCCAGTTCATATACATAAAAAAAACAAGATAAAAAGTTACAGAAGGAGATTATTTAAAGTTTGGAAAGAGATACAAATGGTGAGGATTACAAGAAGTTTTTCTGTGTGAAAATTTTAATTACTACATTCACCTTGAATCAAGTTGATTGACCCTTTCATTACTATGCCCATGTATTTGTGGTTCTATGGATAATCTTTACATTCCTTTATGGTACAATGAAGTCACATTTGTTACTATAGTTCCATAGCAAATTTTGACATTCTAACTGCACCAGGGCCATGCTGCACAGGTTTTCAATCAGTGTAACTTACCATCAATGGTAACTACCATGGGAACAGATGCAATAATGAGAGCTCATTGGCTGTTGCCATTGTAGTAAAAAATTGATGGTAATTTACAATTATTGAAAATCTTGCTCAGGACACAGGTATCTTCATCTACATGTTGATAACTTTGTCTTTGTCCAATAGTTGCTGCTTTGGGGATTGATAATGTGCTTTCTTGTTTTTCTTGTCACATTTTTCATGAAAACAATCAAGACATAATCACTGAATCTAAAAATTACAATACATTGGAAATAGGCATTGTTGGGCCACTTGTTTTTATTAAGGGAGCTGGTGGGGGGGGGGGGGGGGGTGTTTCACCAAGCTCTTCTTAAGCTAAGAATGACTTTAAGCACAACTGGTGATCCTTTCTTGTGCTACATGAGATACCACCCTTTGTTCCTATTTTAACATAGTAGGAGTTAATTTCCAAAAATCCTAATCAAATTTGACAAATCATAAACTTTGTATTCAGACACTTTTTAACAACAAGAATTTTAATTTATAAACATCAGATTTAAACTTTAGTTGATGGGAATCAGAATCATTGAGAATCTTTAACGATATGAGATGAACACTGGTTTGGTTAGAGGCCCGTTACCATATGGACATCATACATGGAATAATGAAAAATGCATTTGTGTGGGTTCATTTTCAAGCTTGATTTCATCTAACGAACAGCCTGAACTACATTATATGTCTTGCATTGTACCACATAAGAGAATACATTTTTGTCACATGGGAACTTTTTTATTCCCGAGGCAAAGGCCAGATCACATTGAACCCCTATGAAATGTTTTCACTGGCAACTTAACATTCGTGCTTTCCACCAGGGTGACAAATAACAGCAACAAGCCAAACGTGGCAGGTAGCAGTATGCAGAAGCTTACTCTTTTTGAGAGTATGTAGAAGTACAAATGCATGATACTTACAAGTTTAATAGTTTCTCTGAGGGAGTTTTCTAGAAGTGACATGTCGACCTGATCAGAGTCGCTCCTCTTGAATATGAGCGCCACTTCTGGCTCTGGAATGCTGGGATGTTTCCACCGATCTGCTATACCGTTCAAATCATCGTAGTCTGTTTTATTAGCATGCTTCCCACAATGCAATGGATCTGATGGGTTGCTGAGCCTAAATCAATTATGACAACAGAGAGAAAGATAAATCACTGAAATACATGGGCACATGTACATGTAGATTTACTCATGATTGACATTTGCCAATATGGAATCCTCCAAAAATTAATGCTGCATAATTTTGAAAAGAGTGAACATCACAAGAAAAAAAACAGTCTGTCATAGTCGATCATAGTACATGTACATCACTCACCAATCACCAATGGCAAATGGGTATGAGTTCCATATGCACCCCCCCCCCCTTTAAAAATTACAAAAAAAAAATATATAGACCTTTATATATTATATATTTATTATATATAATTGGGGGAAGTGATAAAAATTAGGGTTAGAGTGCGGGTTAAACTTACGCTTACCGGCCATTTGAGTAATCATGAGAACGCCATCTACGACGTTAAAGAAACACATTCGATAAATGCCTGATGCTTTATTTTTTTACAATTTCTTTTACACTTTTAACCCCCCCCCCCCAATACCTCGCCCTATTTTTCACTCAACCCACATGAATCGCCCTCTCTTAGACAGTAGGCTATTAAAAAAAAAAAAGAAAAATAAATAGTGGGGGTGCACATGGAACTCTTTCTGGCAATGGTTACTCCAGACACAATAAATGTTTTACTTGGCCTGGGGATCATAAAGTGCTTGAGGTCTTTCTAGAAAATGATACTTTTGATCATACATGTACATGTTTCCTTTACATGTAGACATAAATATTAAACCATCTCATACTAGGAAGCATTCTTTTTTTTACCACGGTTATGTTTTTGACAACCCTTCCTAATTAAGGGGGTTAACAAAGGAGCTAGATGCAACATCTGTGGATCAAACTGCATAACAATTAACATTACCAATTATTTACAGAGACTGATTTTCTTGTCTAGATTT
>CAVLGW020000450.1:0-14379 GCA_963669155.1 Arbacia lixula
GTCCAAACAAAGATGAAATGGCAGCATCGAGATTAAAATATTTCAGAAGAAGGGTCTGGTCAATATAATTATTCAAATAGCAATATTCTAATATTCTTTTCTAAGGCTTTCGATTCTGATTATTTCCAAGTACAACTAAAGCTTCATATTTGCACCCCCCCCCCCCCCCCAACTACCTCACAAATGTGCCTTACGGTCCAACATTTTAAGAAAAAAGGAATGTTTTCTTGAATGTACATGTATTCAAATTGTACAGTAACCAAGGATAATCTAACGTATGTAGTCGCGTACTCATTTGATGAGGAGACAAGGAGGATCAAAGATGGCGTCCAAAATGGCTGCCAAAGCCATGTTTTTAGCTTTATTCTGTCTTAGATGCCTCAAAATGATATCTCATATCATTCCATATAGTATTTTAAACATATGTCTTGTCGAAAAAAAAATTAACAGAACGAAAGAAAAAAACTTGAGATATTAATACATGCACTGACGGAGGGAACAAAGTCCCCCCATGATAACAAGAGGGTAATTGACATGTAAGGTGCTATGTTTATTTAGAGGGTGGGGGGGGGGGGTGTCATCCTTGTCCCCTCATCAGATGAGTACGCGACTACATGTGCATGTTAGATTATCCTTGGTTACTGTACAGTTTGGGTAAATTTGAGAAAACACTCCTTTTTTCTTAATATTTTGGACCGCAAGGCGCATTTCTGAGGTGATGGGCAAGGGGGAAGAGGGTGTGTGGGGGTGGGGGGGGGGGGTGGAGAGGGGTGGCTAGTTCATGTCAGATGGGATCCCCATTTTTAACAAATTTTTCACATTTCACAATGTCTTTCGAGTTTTTATGAAATCTAATATCCATTTTTAGATATGTAATGTATCCCATTATTACAACCTTAAGTCCTCTTTTGCTTGGGGGCATTTGGGGGAGCTCCCCCTCCCCAGGACCTAAGGCTCCCCCCCCCCCCCTTGCCACTTGCGTACCATCATTATAAGAACTCAGAACTTAGGTACCTATTACCTATGGATAATTCCTATTAAGTTTGTTCAAATTCCAGTTATCTATTCTTCTGAAAAAGTAAAGAATAAGAGGAAGCTGCCCCATAGGGGCATTTTTTTGGCGGGGGGGGGGGGGGTGGGGGAGGGGTTACCCCCTGGCTCCTTGCCATTTGTGTTTCCCCCATTCTAACAACTTAAGGTCCCTAATACCTAAGGATGGTTCCAGTTATTTATTCTTGAGAAAAGGTATAAAAAAATAAAAGAAAGTTTCCCCTTGGGGCGTTTTGGGGGCTACCCCCCTTCCCCAGCCTATTGCCACTTGTGTACCCCAAGCTTAACAACTGATAGTCCCTATTACCTAAGGATGATTCCTATCAAGTTTGGTTAAAATCCAGTTATCTATTCTTCTGAAAAAGTAAAGAATAAGAGGAAGCTGCCCCATAGGGGCATTTTTTTTTGGGG
This sequence comes from Arbacia lixula, assembly GCA_963669155.1. Taxonomy (NCBI): domain Eukaryota; kingdom Metazoa; phylum Echinodermata; class Echinoidea; order Arbacioida; family Arbaciidae; genus Arbacia; species Arbacia lixula. Next base: position 1,462 of record CAVLGW020000450.1, read on the forward strand.
GGTGGGGGAGGGGCTACCCCCTGGCTCCTTGCCATTTGTGTTGCCCCCATTCTAACAACTTAAGGTCCCTAATACCTAAGGATGGTTCCAGTTATTTATTCTTGAGAAAAGGTATTAAAAAAATAAAAGAAAGTTTCCCCCCTGCGGCGTTTTGGGGGCTACCCCCCTTCCCCAGCCTATTGCCACTTGTGTACCCCAAGCTTAACAACTGATAGTCCCTATTACCTAAGGATGATTCCTATCAAGTTTGGTTAAAATCCAGTTATTTATTCTTGAGAAAATGTCCCAAAATAAGAGAAAAGTGCCCCCAGGGGGGCGTTTTGGGGGGCATTTGGTGGCTATCCACCGATCCCCTTGCCACTTATGACCACACATCTTAACAGGGTGAGGTCCCTATTACCTAAGGATGATTCCAAGGGGTTTTTTCCATGTCAGGCCGTGCATTTTCGAAAAGAAGTAAAAATAACATAATTAGGGCCCCAGGGGTACATTGGGGGTTGCCCCCAGGTGCCCCTGAAAATATTTTGAGATGCCTCTATATCTAATATTGTTCCAGTTATGATTTTGAACATGTGTTTTAAATTTGGAGCTTGTACACAAGAGTGCACAATTGTTCACCTTATCCACCCCACTATAACATAATTTAAAATAAAGAAGCTTTAGTTACTCACGTTACATGACATTAACCAAACCTGTAGACTCAGTGTAACTCAGTGTTACAGAATTATAACATTACTAAAATATGAGTACTTATGTTTGCTCATCTTCTATATGATGTCCTGAACTATTTGACATCTGTCCCAATCTACGTTCCATTTCAGCATCATCCATTGGTTCTTCATTAAGTGCATCCTCATCTTTATATTGTACACAATCATCTCTTGGTCTATCGCCTTCAATCATTAGTATATCTTTTTCTTTTTCGGTTACTTCTCGCCCTTCTCTCTTCCAAACGATTTTATATTCTCCCCCTGTTCCTCTTCTTGCTCTTACTTTCCTCCTTTGCCCCCCCCCCCCCCTTCCTCCCCCGTCTCTCTGAATATCTCTCTCAATCACACTGTCTCTGTCATTCTCTCCTTCATTTTCTTGCTCTTTTCCACTGTTCTGTCTGTCAAAGTCAAATATCAAAGTTTATATTGTTCTGTGTCTTCTTTGTATATTTGATGCAAATGTATCATCCAATACTATGAATAATGATTTAGACAATAATTGACAACGTCTTATTTCATACATACACAGAACATCATTATTCATTTGATTTTTTTTTATTGACAAGACAGCTTCCTTTAATATTTTATCTTACTTTATTCAAGAAAAAGGTCGCCCGCAAACATATGTACATAAATGTGAATATAGATATTTTCTCTTTACAACTATACCAACACACTATTTATTGAAACACTTGTTGCACCATAATCCACTTTCATACATAACCCACTCACCATGTGGATGTACATAGTGGCTTTAATGATTGGAACGCCCTGGGATCTCCTCTACAGAAATAAACTGCTGTTCTGTTTATTGTGCTACATGTACATGCTTTGTCAAGTTTCCAATCGACCCGCTCCGTAACTGCCTACAGTTTGCAAGTGCTTTTCGCGCGACACTTCCTCTTCTTTCATAAAGAAAGTGCCCTTTCACAGGCCCCACAAATTCAACTGGTATCGGGCTTGCAGATACAAAAAATAGAGCTTACTTAATTCGATGAGTGGCTCCTCTCAATCCCCTGGTAACAGTTAGTATTAAAGTTTGAAAAAGTTTCAAAATAAGCTACTATACTGCTATGATACTAGTACTACTACTACTGCTACTACTACTACTAGGACTACTACTCCTATTCCTACTACTATACTACTCCTACACCTACTAATATAACTACTACTTCTACTACTACTACTACTACTACTACTACAACTACTACTACTATTATTATTACTCCTATTATTTCTATTTCTACATGTACTACTACTACTACTGCTACTACTACTACTTATAATAATAATGATAATGATAATAATAATACATACATTTATAGAGCGCAGACAATATTCTATATAGTATATATTCTACTGCGCTTTATATGACTAAAAATGCGTGTTATGAATTAAATAGATATGGTTTGAGCTTTAGTTTAAAGTTGTTTACTGATGGTGCTTTCCTAACTTCCAGGGGTAAGCTATTCCGGAGCTTGGGGGATACAAATGCTCCATCACCTAGCGCTACTTTTCTTTTGAAGGATGGAATCTGTTAAAGCAGAGGATCCGTTGAACTGCGCAAATTGCGACAATGATTACTCGTTTTATACTTCAATAATTCTGTAATGTAGCCAGGAGCTTTACCAAGCAGTGCTTTTTATGCAATTAGTATGACCAACAAACAAGAATAATAATAATAATAATAATAATAATAATAATAATAATAATAATAATGATAATAATAATAATATTGTTCTATGGGAGCCCTACTTTATGGTGAATGAGCACTCTGGTAAAATATTTGAATAAATGAATAAATAAATGAATACGTATATCAACAACTACATGTCTCATAGGAATGAGATCAGCGCCTTTGTTCTAATTCCCTCATTCTTTAACCTCTATCCTTTTATTTATGTTTGCCGCCCTCTGTGTTCGGGATCGAATTCAGCTACAATACATCTTATACAACAAGCTTTCTCATTGGTTGTAAAGTTGCTTATATTACAGCAATTCGTACAGCTACATTACGTACGCGTGGTCTTGTCATTACGCACGCATGGTTCTGTCATAACGTGCGCGTGGTTCTGTCATTACATACGCCTTGTTTTGGCATAACGTGCGCGTGCTTCTGTCAATGCGTACGCAAAATTTGGTCTATGGTTAACCATTAATGACAGAACCACGCGTACGTAATGACAGAACCACGCGTACGTAATGACAGAACCACGCGTATGTAATGACAAAAGCAGGCGTACGTTATGCCAAAACCACGCGTACGTTCAGAATGTCAAAGAAGAATAATAGAAAAAGACCATGCGTACGTTATGACAAAACCACGCGTACGTAATGACAGAACCACGCGTACGCTATGACAGAACCACGCGTACGCTCTGACAGAACCATGCGTACGTTATGATTGGCAGGCGTACGGTCTGGGCACCCGTTTTGGCGGGAACGGCCCACCATAGTAATGACATAACCATGCGTACGCTATGAAAGAACCACGCGTACGTTATGACTATACCACGCGTACGTAATTACTATATTAAGCATGCGTAATGACAGAACCACGCGTACGTAATGACAGAACCACGCGTATGTAATGACAGAACCACGCGTATGTAATGACAGAACCACGCGTACGTTATGCCAAAACCATGCGTACGTTCAGAATGTCAAAGAAAAATAATAGAAAAAGACCATGCGTACGTTATGACAGAACCACGCGTACGCTCTGACAGAACCACGCGTACGCTCTGACAGAACCAAGCGTACGTTATGTTTGCAGGCGTACGGTCTGGGCACGCGTTTTGGCGGGAACGGCCCACCATACCGCGCCGTGTCGCGTCGCAGTTCAACAAGCATAGGTCTGCGTGACGAAGCCTATTATAGTTTGGGCAGTTCAAACTCAATACGTGGTTACTCACTTCGTAGAGTTTGATCAAGCGAGCAAACATCCTTGGTTTGACTACCCAGTTCAACACGCAGTACGCTTCAAATACTAATAAGATTATAAGATTACAGGCCTAAATAAGGCGTAGCTGATCGATCTGACAGAAAACGAACCGCGGGTCTAACCTAAAACAACCTAAAGCACAACGTATATTTCAGAAACATTGCTTTTTTGGGGAAACTTGAATTAACAGAAAACATTATGGAGATTTCAATGGGTCGATATGGTGCTATTCAAGTTATGTAGTCATAAAACCATTTATCAATTTAGGTCGATCGACGAACTGATTGAGTGAGTGAATGGTGGATGTATTATTTTGATTGATTGATTCATTGATTAATCGATTGATTGGTCGTGGACGGGCCTTCAAGCTATAGATGGACGGATAAGTTTTTGAGAGGTCAAGAAAATCGCAGTGCTCCTTCGATATCCCTCTGTGCAAGGTAAAATAAAGTTATATTAGTGTCACTCGATCTCTACTGACCTCTGAACTTGGGTCATAATTCATTATTCCTTCCTCTAAAAAAAAAAAAAAGTAGGCCTAGCGCCTATAGCCTAATCACTGAAATACAGTGGAACCGTATTTTGTTTAGAGACCAACTGTAGAGAAAAAAATGCGAAAGTCTTTAGGTTTATAGAGACCACATTTTTCATTTCCCTTCAAGGTGATATGTTACTCGTTGGCACCGTTTTACTTATACCATTTGCCTATCTTAAAGATTGTTCGTCCCTTTTGCAAGCTTAAAATTTGAAATCGTCTATCACGATCGCAAATTGAAGAAAGTGTGATTCAAGACCATTTCTAAAAATATACTTTTTGAAGCTTTCTGTATATGTAAAAAATTCAGCCGTTAAATTTCAAACCGACTTTTTTCGTACTCCGAAAAAAGTATTAGTCTTTGTTACAGCATCTATGTGGTTATCATGCATGTGTGAAATCCTAATTTTATGAGTTTATTACCAAACTTTGAAGATGATTCCTCAAGAACATTTTTTCATAATGCGTTTTATAATTTGATAAACAGATTAATCAATAAAGCAGATATTTCAACACAAACTGCTAAGAGTCTGAGGTAAAGACTATTAATCAGACGTTGTTTACGTGCATTATTTGAATTTTACACTACGTATCAGTTTCAAATTATGAATATACAGCTTGCTAACACTTCTTTATATGTTTTGCCAATGTTTCGATGGTTTTGTGGTGATCTGAAAAAGGGACGGGCTGTCTTTAAGACTGCAGTTCTTGTTTCCAATGAGTGGGCTTGATCGTGTTCGTCTTATGGAGCTTCCAAATGTAACTACCGTGGGCCCCGTTCCATAAAACCTACCATCAATGGTAACTCTGACATCAATGATAACTACCATGGTAACATAACTCAAGGGCCAAGCATATTCAAGGTTCCCATAGGAATTGCCACTGGTACCACAGTTACCATCAATGGTAAGTTTCATGCAACGGGGCCCTAGTTCGCGGTACCGTTTCTAACGAAACAGCGGCGGTGCCCGCGATGGAGGGGCGGGTCTTATATTTCTGCCGCCCCATGCCTAACAGAGTTATGTTCCACATACTGCAACCCCTGGGCCCTGTTTCATCAAGCTGTTCGTAAGTCACGCTCGGTTTTACAAACGATGTCCATTTCATTTCAATAGGCCCCACTGTAGCCTGTGAAGTGTGTAAACTGTTAACGCGCCAGTTTTATTTTTTTTGCATTAGAAATGCATACGACCCATAAAGGAACACTTTGTTTGGATCTTCAATCATTTGAGACGAATTCCTTTTTAGAGCAAAAACGATCATTATTTGGCTTTTAAATTGGCAACACTACTTTCATGAAGAAAGATATCGTTAAATAACGAATTTATGTTCCATGTGATGTGGATGTATAGTGGAGGTGTCGTGGTGTGGTGGTTGTGTACTGTGACTGAAGATCTCAAGGTCCCAGGTTCAATCCCACCCATGGCACTTGTGTCCTTCAGCAAGATACTTTATCCACATTGCTGCTCTCCACCCAGGAGTATAAATGGGTACCTGGTAGGAGGTGGATGATTATGTGAATGATCTTGACCCAGCGCCGATATCGTGCAGCGGGCAAGGAATACTCCCCAGGGAGTGGAGATGGTGCACATATGTGTGCATGATAGTTCTTGTATCCAGCGACCAGGGCTCACATTGTAACATCCCTCTTAATTCAGTCTCCAGACTGCGATGGGAAAGACCCTCTATACCATTAAAAAATATATATATATATATATACAGTATATATATCAATGGAACATAAATTCCATCATAAATAAACAAAAACAAAAACATACAATAAAAGTGTGATTAGAAACTTTTCAGCGCGTTGCCAATTTCATCATACCCCTACTTTGCTTTGAAAAATCGTCATGAAGATAATGCAGTGGCAAAATTTGACATATCTCGTACAGAATTTTTTGCTCTTTCAGGTGATGCATCTTGTAGCCCAAAACCACGGGTTTCGACTGGGTTCAACACTGAACGATTTAATAACGAGAGAAAAAAATCAACCGCACGGTTTAACCGTGGTTAAATAATGAGTTTTCCCTGTTGTAATATCAAATTCTGTTTCATCACCAGACATAAATTATACAGTAATTGCCTCGCAGGCACATGTGCTCGTAATAATAATACGTAACGGGAAACCAAACTAGGCCTCGCTTCCTCAACTAGCTGAACGCTGATTGGCTGAAGGGTGGGGGTGTGTTATGGGCTGACTCCGGGGGTGTGCCTTTTGGGGAAGGACGACGAGTAGTTGTTTAGTCTATAACTTTAGACCTAATTATTTTTCTCGCCAAACGTCTGACTTTAAATTTAATTATTTTCACAATATGGTTGCCGTTCACAATTCAAATGAAATAGTACTGCGCTGTTTATTAGATTTCTTCCATAATGTATTAACGAGTGTAGTATTATCATTAATCATTTGATTTATAACGATGTGCGGAATCGGAAACGGACTTTGAACCGTAGACTAAGCTATCAATTTTGAGGATACATCTGTACAAGTGTAAACAACGTTATCTCCAGACTTGAAGAGGCCCTTGATAAAAGGTCACTGATAACCCACAAAATTAGACTAGTACAATCTTGGAATAACTGCTATGATACTGATAACCGAATCCAGATAACCACGATAACTATGGATTTGAGCTGATTGACATTTTGCCCAGTTTTTGCAGAACAAGGATCTAGGTGGAAGTTTGGCAAAAATAAAATCATGACGGAAAATTCCATTACGTGTGCCTTTTATAGGTCAAAAAAATAAATTGTGTGAAACCACGGAAAATGGGAGAAGTACTTCCCTACCAAGGATAGAACTGGAAACTAACTTTAAGCGAGATCATTGCAATCAGTAAATTACGAGGAGGTTTCGAGCGGGTCGTTCGAAACCTAAAGCCTAGCGACTGGAGACCGCTGTGCGTTATGCTCCGCATTGGTCCGCTCCACGGTGCATGCGTTCAATGGGAGCAATGCCCGCATCGCGCGCTGAGAGGGGCGATACATTGTGAATGTAGACTATGCTCCTTGCGTTTCAAACGTAAAGACAAGAATGAGTTTTCACGTTTCCTAAAAATGTTCGTAAAGGTATAACTGAGACTTCACACACGAGTTTGTTGGGGTATATTGCTGATTCCTGTCGATCGAGTTTCGTGACTTTTGCAAATTGGACACCCTGTTTTTAAAGGAAGAATTATATATTTGAACAGGGAGTTTCTGTTGAATCATAGGCAGGGGCGGATCCAGGCGGGGGGGGGGGGGGGGGGGGGTGCGAATCGGCCGCGGCGCTCCCCCTCCCCCTTTTGTTCAGATTGTCCAGAGGGGGCCGAATCGGCCGCGAGCCTCCCCACCCCCGCCCCCCCCCCCCCCCCCCCCACACACACACACACACTTTTGAAACCAGAGGGGGGCATATCGGCCGCGGCTGCCCCATTCCCCTTTTCAGACTTAAAAAACAAAAAAAAAATAAATCCAACAACAATACATCTCATATTAATTCATAACGATCCAAGTCATGTCCTGTCATGTCGTGTGCTGCACCCCCCCCCCCCCCCCTCTCCCCCTCCCCCCCCCCCCCCCCCCCGGCCCACCCACCCCACCCACTTTGCACAAATGCACACACCCTGGATCCGTCCCTGCTAGGCGAAACCATGCAGTTATAAAAGTTGAACTCCGAGGTGAAAATAGGTCACAGGCATAAATCGCATGGTAATTGTTGTCAACAGTTCCGCTGAACAGTTCCTATGAAAGGAAATTGATCATCATACTCTAGATATTTTGAACTTTCTTCACCACCATAACCACCCGAATTTAACTCATATTAAGAATACCTTTTAAAGTCGCAAATAACTTTACTTGTGCCGATATTTTTATCTTTATATATATTTTTTCCGCTTTTTCTTTTCTTTTCTTCCTTTAAAAAGTTAGTTTGTTACTTTATGCTCGATATGATTCTTTATTACACTTTATGCGATGAGCTTACAATCACTTTCTTGTTTATCACTCTCTGCAAGCGTATACCTGAATTGATATCATGATTTATTTTATATCTTTTGTAAATATTGTAAATAATACAGATCAATATCATTGTAAAACGGACATGATTATCCCCAATACCTAACAAGGTGACATGGGATCAATAAATTGTCATTGTCATTAGGACGCGCGTTATGACGCGCCAGGAGGAGCTACTGTTTATTGATAGTCCGAGTGTAACTTACTTTTATTTCGCGCGTACTCAAAATATTGATCACGCGTTAGGACTGTAAGGAGCGAAGAGATCAGCTAAACCAAAAAGAACTATCACCTCGAGTGTAACGAACTTTTCTTCTCAGGTGATCAGATGGGCAAAACTACGCTTTATCACGTGATCAACTCTTGACCAATCATATAGCAACATTCTTAGTATGTGGAATATAATCATGAATATTAAGTGGAGGAATCAAACCTTGTTCAAAGCGATGTATATCCGTGTGCTTAAACATCCCTGGTATACTTTCTTCTAAAATTTCATCATGATTGTAGATAATTATTACAATGGTCATTGCCTGCAACAGGATGTATATCTGGGACTTCTAGTTTAGAATGTCACACACCATGCACACTATGGGGTGACCATCGCCGTAGAGAAATGAAAACTGACCACGTTGTCAAGGCAACCATATGGGCGGGGCTTTGCTAGTCACGGTGATAGACCGGAGGCCAGGAGGGGTTTAACCACTGAACTATACCACTACGTAGTGGTATAGATCAGTGGGTTTAACTGGCCTAGAAAGGTAACGCCGACAGACCGAGAAGAAAATGTTAGGCATAATCCCCAGATTAACAAGAAAAATGCCACTATAGCTGCATATCTATAGTGAAAGGGCGTCTGAAGGAAAACCCTCACTTCAATCGATTAATACCTCATATTTGAGATATTTGCACTGTAAAGCTACACCTGCACATTATACATTTTATAGCAGAGTAGCGAACAAGTAACGTCATATGATAAAGAATTTTTAAAAATCATCACCATGTTTTCCTTCTACAGATTTTTTTCAAACCTTCACCTTTTTTGTCTTTCATGTTTCTGCTTTTATCTAAACCAAATTAACTTCAAGGTGGACTTTCCCGATACAGTCAACCCGGAAAATGTATATACATCATGAATGTTCTTGTTGGGATAGGCCCTATCCTATCTGATAATTATGCGCCGGGCTATAATGGGCATGTTACTTGTCGCGCGAAGGAGACTGAAGGGTCCGCGCTCGGGCTACTCCCTCGCCTGACCGGCGAGGGCGCGCGGGCTTCGTTCTCCCCCGTCAGTAGTTTGCCCACTAGCCCGACGCATATCGGATAGGCTATCTTGGCCCCGGAGAGAGTTTTAGATTCGTAGGGCGTTCTTGGTCGTTGACTTAACCCCTTGTGTGCCAGATTAATTGCTGCTGCATGGAAAGTGTGTGTATTACATGTAAAAAAGGGATATGTAGCACACGAAGAGTTAACCCTTTGTATGCTAAAGGCAAATCATTACTCTATGTAGTTTGTGTACATTCCTGGTACGAACATCTAGCGCAAGAAGGGAGATTTAAGTAAACGAAAGATTGAACGAGCTAGCCTAGTTTCCAGGCTGTTGGGAATGTCTAAACCTAACTAGTTATGAAAGGAGTCTCGCTGCAGTAGACTAATATACTACTCATGTTTGATTTCTTAGTTGGACGTATTGAGAACAGAGGAGAAGGGTACAGCGACTATTCTAGATTGAGTCTATTTTTCGGTTGGGATCAGATATGTCCAACAGCCTGGAAAGCAGGTTATGAACGAGCAAACTGGAGAAGAAGAATCACTTATTCAAATCTCGGAATCTATCCCCCCCCCCCCCTCCCCCCCCCAAAAAAAAAAAAAAAAAAAAAAAAAGTGCACAAAAGGTGACATCATCATTGAAAAGGCGTGAACGATATTCATGTAAAATTACTTGCACATTAGTTGCGCATAATTATCATAATTATCATAATTATTGGTTGAGAGCAGTGCAGTGTTTCAGTACAGATATAGGTATCTGATTAATTTCATGGGGAGTTCGTGAAGTAGCACGATCACCTAAAATGTGGAGCAACTTGGCTTGTAGCATCAGTTTCAGGGTTTTATCAGCAAAAAAAAAAATGCAGGAGAGTTGCCCTTCAAATTTCCAAAGATAAATGGATGAAGTATTTGTGACAAAATATGTATAGCATCGTTATTAACATCTATTTTTCATGATTTTTTGTTTAAATTCTATCTTTTTAAATCATAACCCTTTGGGATGATGAATACATGCGGTGACCATCATGAGGGTTGAATAAATATCTCGGGTGTCTCATACCTGATGTGCGTCCTCTCTCGCTTTTTGCCAGAAAGCAATAAGTGTCTTTTAACTTCAGCCCATGTAGGATTTCTTGACTATTGCTGAGAAAAAGTGTGACAGTAGCATACAAATCATTGTAATGTCACGTTCAACAATATCTTGAATGAAATAGGGCGTAGTATAGATGAAATCAACGCGTGTTTATTAGTTCACGATCATAGTGCATTTAGTTGTCAATTACAATAAAATTCATTTTTGTAGCCTCATACCTAACTACAGATGACCGTTATCGTTAATGTTCATGTTAACTAAACACAACAAAAAAAGTGAGTCCCCCCCCCCCCCCCCCCTTAGCAAAGTAGCATAACTTTTTATCGGAGGGGTTTAAGGCAAAATGATTTGGCAGGATTGTTCCTTAACTGTGAAAATCACATGAATCTAATTAGTCATGCATGAGTAGGCAAATTTTAAAGGCCAAAATGTCACTTTTCAAAAGTCACAAGGGTAATTGTTTTTGCCGTTTTAACAATACATTTTTGGCATTCATTGTGCGATTTTTATTTTTTTTTTCACTTAACCATGGCACGAAAATTACTTTTTATGTTTACATAACAGGTCATATTGCATCTTTGTCAAAATATCCAGAGTTTTATTTTTTCACCAAAATAAAGGGTTTTTAAAAGTTTCAAACCCAAGAGGGATGAGTATTTTTTAAGCGGTGCTCACTCAACCAGAACAATGAGTTAAGCGTCGGGATAGGTGTTAGCGCATCTAGAGATGGATGATAAACAATAAAAGGACGTAAATCATGCACCAGAAATGGAATTAATAAAAAATTCATGTGACAGAATCCCAACATTACCCTTGTGACTTTTAAAAAGTGACATTTTTGCCTTGAAAATTTGCCCACTCTTGCATGACTAATTGGATTAATGTGATTTTCACAAATAAGTTAGTCAATAAGTTAAGGAACTATCCTGCCAAAATATTTTGCCCAAAACCTCTTTGATAAAAACTTGTGCTATTTTGCTTAGGGGGGGGGGGCTTACTTTTTTGTTGTGTTACATTAGCTAAGAGTGTCAAAAGATTTTATACGTATAAATCCATGCGCTCGATTCAAACAAGGTCTCAAATCACTGTGCATCACATACTGCATCAGCTTGGTCCACGCATGATCCATACGTCCTTGCATGGACCGAAACCTGTTCTCTTAACACAATTTTTGCATAACATTTTCTACAAATTATAAATAAGGAATTAATTATTGTAGTTTCCATTCACTGGGTTTTGTATTTTTTTTTCAACAATCGGCAAAAATTAAGGGTAATTGTGCATTTTACCCCTAAATACGTTATTGGTCGAAGGCCTTTATTTTGAGAGTATACTCTTTAGTAAATTTAACTTGTTGGGCCTCTAATAAGTGAATGGGGGTGGAAAACAAAACAAATTAAAGTGGATTTAAAAACGAACGAACAAAGAAAATAAAAGGTTAAAAGAGAGTTGCTTATTGTCAATGGAGATAGGGGGATAGCAACACAGAGCGGGTAAAACAAAAGGTTAAGCGATGGTTGCCAGGAGTACAGGTGTCGACCTCGGGCTCGCACTTAAGCTTATGATCATAAACCGACTACCATTAGTTCCCTTATGTTGCCTATTCCAAAAACTAATAATATTTACTATGATTTGTCTAATTGGCGAGACGAAATTCCTTGATTAAGCCACTTTTTTTTCTTTAATAAAAAAAAAAGATTTGCCGCTGACCTATACTTTTTTTTTTTGGGGGGGGGGGGAGGGAAGGGGGGGGGTGGGGGGGGGGGGAGTGCTGCTTTTATTGCCCGGTCAACGATCTGGCAGCGGATGTAGCAATCGTTGATGGAATGGACGGTGCTGGATCAAACGACCGTAATGTCTCCGCAACTCAGTGTCAATTTCAAGGCTGCTATACGCTCTTCTCCTTCATCAAAGTTTAATTTTCGTGTTTTTTCTGTCTGCAATTTGACCACTTTCTTGTGCGCTGGAGCGATCAATAGAGCGAAAGAGAGGTATTTCGGGCATGGTGCGTGCAGGCGTGCTGTGTATGTAGGGGGAGGGGCACTTTGGAGGGGGGGGGGGAGGAGACTGAGAAGAAGTTACATAAATGGAAAAATATTGAAATGGAAAAATATTGAAGGATAGAAGATTCAGAAGGAGCTGGGGCAAATTAACAAAGACTTTGGCGTTTAAAAGTGAGCAGGGATAAATGGATTAGCGTAAGGGGGTAGAAGATTTAAAGAAGAGTGAAGGAAAATTAAATGGGAAAGGGAGGGGTATTTTGATAAAAGAGGAATGGAATAAAGACTGGATATGAGTGATAGTTGAGAATGCCAAGGGTTAAAGGTTTTGGGATAGGACTGAAAGGAAGGGTGAGAGAAAAGATGGA
>CAVLGW020000451.1:0-14359 GCA_963669155.1 Arbacia lixula
ATAATAATAATAATAATAATAATAAACCATTTTTATATAGCGCACAATACATAAGAATGTCTCTATGCGCTTTAATAAAAAAAATACAAAATAAATTAGGTTACTGAGTTCCTTAAATCACTTTGACACGTGGAATAAAAATGTGTTGAGAGTGTCAGGGAGGCTATTCCTTAAAACTGGAGCAGCATGGGCAAATGAACGTTCACCACTATGTCCGTGTAAGTAACAATAAACAAATTCTTTTTACATGATCGAAGATTTCGTGTTGGTTTGTATACAGTAAGTCATTTAGATAAGCAGGAGCTATCTCACACTCTCTCTCTCTCTCCCTCTCTCCCTCTCTTTCTCTCTCTCTCTGTCTCTCTTTCCCCTCTCTCTCTGTCTCTTTCTTTCTCTCTATTTCCCTTCCTCACCCCCCCCCCTCTCTCCCTCCCTCTCTCTCTCTCTCTCTCTCTCTCTCTCTCTCTCTCTCTCTCTCTCTCTCTCTCTCTCTTTCTCTCTCTCCTTTATCTCTCTCTCTTTCTTTCTCCCCTCTATCTCTCTCTATTTGCATCTCGTTTCTTCTTTCTCTGTCTCTCACTCACGCATTTTCCAAGACTATCTTTCTCTCTTTCTGTCTTTCTGCTTCTATCTCGCCAATATTTTCTCTCTCTCACCACACCCCTTCCATTTAACGTCTGTTTCACTTAACATATTATATGTCGTGACGTAGTATTTTGAATCGTGCGATTCTCTCTGTTAAATGAATCAAATACATAAAGCTACTATTGCTCGTATTTAGCATTACCTCGTTCCCTTCCACCTCACGTGGCTAATGATTTCAATTGTGCTTCCTTCTTATGCATTCATGTCTGATACTATTTTCAGATTACCCGGGTTGTTTCTTGCTTTTTTCTGAGTTGTTTTTTTCTTTCCCTGGCGCCACAATATTGGTCACGTACTTTCTTTCGTCACCTATAATATTAAAAGAACCTTCGGATTGATGCAAGAAGCATTCGAAAAAGCACCCAGGTACCAAATGTGTGTGTTCGTGATGATAACCATCCAACTCGGCTAGGACTGAAATACGCATTTCTATCAAGGACGTGCTAGGTAGTACCACTTGCGCCTGTCTTATAACGAGGGATGTACCAATCTCGCACAAATCAATCGCGGCCGAAATAATTTGCGATTGATCGTTATCGTAAATGCTCTATGATACCAATTCACGATTGATCGTAACTTTACAATCGATTCAAGGAGATGCGAGTAAACAAAATGTGATCAACCGTAGACAGTTATAAGACGAGTCCCTGGGTTGAAAAGGACAAGCATGTTGTCCACGGTGAACGCACCAGACCGGGCTCGAACCCAGGATCTCTCGTTTTATTCGCGTGAACTCCCATTTCTAGACCACCATGCATTTTTTTTTCTTTTTTATTTAACGTGTTTCATCACATTATAATTCAAAATGGTCTTACCTGTTCGGCCAATGTGTGAGGAAGATGTGTGGATATCATGTAGAGTGAGACAGGAAACATCAGGAGAAAAGACAAAGAAAAAAGATCATTGAATCAAACGGAATATAACAAGTATGAACAACGATGCAAGGAAGCAGAATAATATGCGACTTGATATCACATGATATGACAGTATAATTTGGGTGAATCAATTCGTACATCAAAACATAATCATTGTTATATTAGGAAGAATTTCATATGAAATTGGGTACCACATCAACATTTAATAACATGGATAATCGGTTGGCACAGTGAAGCACAGGAACAAAGATATATAGAGAAATAGAGAGCGATAGAAAAATGAGACACGAAGAAGGGGAAGGAGGAAGAGTCAAAGAAACGAAGAGATAATAGAAATAAAGAGTGAAAAAATGGAAAGAAAGAGAGGGAGAAAGACAGTGAGAGTCAGGAAGAGAAAGATAGAGATAGCAAGAAGACAACAAGATGGAAAACAACAAAGAAAGAGATGGTATTAGGATTGGAATGGGGAAAATGGACACACAATGGGCAGGAGGAGGGGATAAGATAGAAATAGATGGGGGTTGGGGAGAGGAAAAAAAGTCCTCTGGATGGCTAGTTTTACTGCCATATTTCACTTCACTTATTCCACTTTTTGAGCTCCAATGCGTCTTTACCTCCCATATACGAGCGACATACTTTTTACGCTTTTCCAATTTTCTCGTCCTCAACGATTTTCATAAGAACTGCGCATGAAAATGTCTTCTCGTGTCCCCGCTTTCGTGCTCTTTACATTATCGTAATGTAACGAAACGAGAGCGTCTAACATGTTACGTTACGCCGAGCTTGTGCATAGTTGAAAGCTTTCCATTTCCCGTGAAGGCGGCCCGTGGCAAGTTGCTTTGTAGCTTGAAAGCACCACACTTAAAACCAAATATCCTGGGCAAATACTGCGGCATATATTTCGTATCATCATTATGAACGGCCGTCAGGACGGAGAAAGGGACGGAGAAAGAGAGAGAGAGGTCGGAGGGAAGAAAGGGGGGGGGGGTGTGAGCATGAGATCAGTCTCTTCCTTCATGTCCTTTCTCTCTCACTCGCACTTTATTCTTTCTGCTTCTATCTTTCTCTCTCTATCTCTCTCTATATTTGCCTTTCTTCCCCCTCTCTCTCTGTCTACCCTCTCTCTCTCTTCTTCTCTCCCCTCCCTCTCTCTCTCTCTCTTTCTTCTTCTTCTTCTTCTTCTTCTTCTTCTTCTTCTTCTTCTTCTCTCTCCCCTTTCCCCCTCTCCCTCTCCGTCTCCTTTGCTCTGTCTTTGCTCTATAGCTAATCGCCTCTCACTATCCTTTTCTTTAGTTCTGTTTCTCTTTATCTATGTTCCTTTTCCCTCTGGCCCATCCCGCCTCGCCCGTCACTCCGTCTTTAGCTCTATCTCTCTTTCTCCTTTTCGATCTATCTTATCTTCTCATCATTGCCCACCCCCCCCCTTTCATCTATTCCTGCAGTGCCACTCCTTGATCAAATACACACACGAGAAGTGCTACCTCATGCCCGTTATCTCCACTGGGCCCCCTCTTGAATATTACCGCGTTCTTACACTTCAAACGAGTTGAAAATACTCTTCAAAAATCCGGCTCAACTCAAGCATATCTTGCAAGACTTAGTTCCACAGAATACAGCTTGACTTCACATTCACATTATACATGGCGAATTCCACTCGGGTGTACGTTCTCGGGGGAGATTTCAAATTGCTAGAGAGAAGCGAAGAGTGAGAAAGCAGAAGTAAACAGGGATAATTTGATGGAGTGAGGGAGCAAAACACAAAAAGATGAAAAAGAGCGGAGAAGCAAGAATATTCGGGTGGAAAGTTTGCAACATAAGAAGGAGAAAACGTGTTAAGCACAAAATGACATGACGCGGAAATGAACACTCATACCAATATAGTTTGCTAAGGAAGTCACTCTAATGGGACTTTTGAGACGCCTTCTGCCCACGGCCGAAGTGTCTAATTTTATTCTTATTTAAATTTCGCCACAAAAAGCAATTTTCTTGCTTTGCTTTCATGGAAAACGCTAGGAACAAAGTACAGGTAGTGATCGGTAGCAGCAATGCTGCTCTTTCTTGGCGAACGTAGCATTATTTGTGAGACATTTGTATAGAGGGAAGAGGAAAGAGAAAGAAGGAAACCAAGGAAGAGGAGGAATGGGAGAACAGATAGGAAGAGACGAGAAAAAGAAAGTACGGAAAGAACGACAGAGCAGAAGAGATCCTGTCGAATGATTTTCTTTTCCTATGATTGCAACGTTGTCTTAAGAGAAAACAAAAAATATGGTTTACATAATAATTATGCAGGTGATCTTTCTATACACGAAAGCAGTTTTCAGTATGGTGTGATTACTGGGACATGACTTGTATGTGGTCAGGACATCGTCGGATCCACATTGGTCGCGATCATGTCGGGCGGTGTGCACTGTGCGTCGTATTGTACAAATGAATACGCGGACGCCGATAAAGTAGTTTGTTTTACACGAGGCTTTTTCGGGGAAAAGAATTGTATATTTTTTTTCTGAAGATTGGAAATGCTTTTAATGGATTGAGAAAAGGTCAATACATTGGGGGTTTTTTCAGAGAGGTTGCAGCCTAACAAGGTGGATTAACGATAAGACTCAAGTTAAACGAGACATACTTCTTGTAGACAAGAGTAAAAGGTGGTCTGTATCGGCAAATTCATGCACAGATATGGGATGGTAAATGCACGATGACACAATGGACCTTCCACGGTGACACCATCTATTCATAAGAACAAACAAGTGAGGTTGAAAGAATAAAAATATAAGAAAATTCTAACGAAATCAAGAGGTGATCTGTCGATTGCGACATCCAATCTAATAATCATTCGCAATGGTATGTTTGATGTGCTCATCCACATTCTATACGATGCTTTGTATAAGGTGACGTATACATGCATGCATGGCGTACAAAGGTAAACATTGGTAAGAAGGGGGGGGGGGAGGGGGTGAGACAGACGGGAAAAAAGAAACAGGTGTTAGTCAGGTATCGAGCACAGGACAGAACCAGGTGTGAACGTGTACTTCTTCCTCTCTTCTTACTCCAAACTGCAATTAAATTGTGAATATCCATCATAATATCCTACAATATTTGGGAAAGTGTCAAGTCTTATTGATTGCAACAATCTATTTTAGAATTTTCTCAAAATGTCTGCAACGTGCTGATATCCTGATTGCAGTATCTATCACCTGACATACTAATGTCAAAGATCGGCCTACAAATTTCATATTCATATTTTTTACAGTGAAAGTAATTAAAGTGAATTAATATTGACTCTTCAGTACTAGAGAGGAGCAAAGAGAATGGGAGGGGTGGGGGGGGGGGGGGCTTGATTGGAAAAGTATGCCAGGAAGAAAATGACGTTTTTGAATAAGGTATGAAATGAAAAAAAATACAGATTTTTATAACAAAAGTTGAATCAAAGAACAAAAGGGGGGAGACTCAACAGGTTTGTATGAAACAGAGAGGGAGGAAACTACAGGACGAGACGAGGTATGCATATTTGTGAGAACAATGATCCTCTCAGCGTCAGATTATCTTTCAGATGTGAAAAGGTACCATGTATATTACCCTTACTTTGGGGCGGAATGAACTGATATCAAGCATCCCGACTTTTATCTCCATCTTCTACGAATTTCCCTTCCTCTATATAGCTCAGCAAGGACTTCCTATTGACTTCCTATAATGTCCCCTGTTCCTGGCTTCTAGCAGGCGATATTAGAATTGGGCTGAATCCAACCCAATACTAATATTGGGTTGATATACCAAGTCCACCTTGCAGCTCGGATGAAATGAACAGGATATCCCGTCTTTTTAATCCTATCTCACTCTCGATCCTTCCCCCATCCTTCCTCTCTCTCTCTCTCTCTCTCTCTCTCTCTCTCTCTCTCTCTCTCTCTCGCTCTTTCTTTCTTTCTTCCTTCATCTTCAAGCTCCCCCTTGTACCCTTCTGTCACCGTTTCGATGATTGCAGCCCGGCAGACCATCCCCCGTCCTCGCCATGTCAAATACGCCTGATATTTACCTTCCACCGCGGCATCCACGTGAAGAAAAAAAACAGGGCCGTGTTTTGAAAACCAACGAGAGCGTGATGGGCATAATATCTCCCTCTTTCCCCTCTTTGTTGAGACCCTCTTACGTCACTTTCTTCAAGACGTGTGCGGCACTGAAGAGCCCCTTTTTGGCATCTTTAATAACGAACTGCACGGATCCTTAAAGGACGTGTATTCCTGCTGAAAGCGACACCAAATTATGTAACCCATTCAATCCCATTGTTGCTTTAGATGTATTATAAAGTCTTTTGAGAGAGACAACATGATAGAACAGTGGTAATCTCTTATTACCGCTGAAATGGACTATACGCCGTATCTTGTGAAATGTTGTAGTTGATCGTTGTAATTTGACTTTGGAAATAAAAACAAACAATCAATATCAATAGAAACCAGCTAAAAGTATCTTTTCAGTTTCTATCTGTTGAAGCAGTTTTTAAACAATTGTCTTCAACACACCATGGCATTGTACATTTAAACTTCACATTCCATGGCGGATGCACTATCTTCAAAGTACAATGTATCTACAAGTCTGATTCTTTCTTTTTTGCCATATTGAGGTATAAGAAACAGACCGCTATTTTAATCAATCATCGAAATCATTTTTTTTTAAACAAACAACAAATTATTTCGATGTGTCCTATTTAAAGATGGCCCGTCCCTTTTACAAACATCTGCAAACTTCATGAAAGTTTGCACATATTAGCACGTATCTTTGGGATACCAACTGTGAAATTTTAAGTTCATAGGTACTATAACTCCCGTAGAATAAATAAAAATCTAACTAGTTTTCACTGAGATTTGACTATTTTCGTGGTACGAAAAAAGAAAGGTCGATCAATTATCGAAGATTATTTCCTCAAAACCGAATATTGCGCCTTGTCGATTCCAGGGAAAAGTTATACAGCCACTCTCTCTCTCTCAAGTGATGACAAAGTCAGGGAACTTTCAGAATAAGGTCAGCAAAAGGGAAGACAAATGCTTTTCGCCCAGCAATCATTTCTCCTTGTAACTTATGGGCTTGTTATTTCTTTCCATGACGTTACCTACCCCCCCCCCCCAAAAAAAAAAAAAAAAAAAAAATGTATTTTCTTCTTGTTTTGCTTACATTCTTCTATTCCTCGTCTCGTCTCATGATTATAACATAAATATTTGCACATCGCCTGAATAATATCAGTTTAAAAAGAATTCATGCTAATCCTCCTCGATTGATGTATCTCTGAATCACTTTTCAAAATCCAATATATTTCCATAATAGAGTTATCAAAATCCACTTGATATCATCTCATAAAGCTGCTTGAAAACTAGGTGAATGCAATTGGGTATTTCCTAGTAGATAATTGTATCTCTGTATCTATGGTATCATAATAGATATTTTTTGTTTTTCGATTAAAAGTAGTGACTGTTCCCATGTGCTGCGGTCCAGCTCTTTGATTTGAAGGCCTAGGCTTTAGAAAAATAACATCTTACATCACTGTGACTTAACTTTTCTCTCTCTCTCTCTCTCTCTCTCTCTCTCTCTCCCTCCCTTCCTCCTCCACCTCCCCGCCCCCTCTCTCTCTCTCTCTCTCTCTTTCTTTCTATCTCTCTCTTTCTTTCTCTTTCTCTCTCTCTCTCTCTCCATCTCTCTCTCTCTTTCTCCCTTCCTCCCTCCCCCTTCCTCTCCCCCCCCTCTCTCTCTCCTTCTCTCTCTCTCTCTCTCTCTCTCTCTCTCTCTCTCTCTCTCTCTTTCTCTCTCTCTCTTTCTCTCTCTCTCTTTCTCTCTCTCTCTCTATCTATCTCTCTCTTTCTCTCTCTCTCTTTCTCTCTCTCTCTCTATCTCTCCCTCTCTATCTCTCTCTCTCTCTCTCTCGCCTTCTATCTCATTATACACGATATCTCGCTTTCTGATTTCTCTTCACCAGTATTCTCTCCTTGCCCATGTTACCTGTTCCTCTGCGAGCAATCATTTAGATATTTTCTTCTCCACAGCAGTCCTCAGCCACCATCACCACCCCCCCCCCCCCCACACACACACACACACCTCGTCCTCCACACACACACACATCCCCCTATCTATGCATACTGTGATAATATCAGTGTAATTTATCGCGTAGACACATAGCGATGGATGTATTATGAATCTATTGTCTGTATATTTTTCAACCCCCTCCCCCCCCCCTCCTCTTTCTATCTGTCTCTCCCTCTGTCTGTCTGTCTGTCTGTCTCTCTCTGTCTGTCTTTCTCTGTCTCTCTGTCCCTCTTCCTCTCACTCTCTCTCTCTCTCTCTCTCTCTCTCTCTTTCTCTTCCTCCCCCCCCCTCTCTCTCTCTCTCTCTCTCCGTGTCTCTGAGTCCCCTTTCTCTCCCCCTCTCTCTCTCATGCAAACCCAAGGTTCAATTTGATTACTACAATTTTCTCACGACGCAGCCAGATCTAAGTCCCACAATCACTCCAAAAGCGCCAATACAACTAACTATTGCCAGAGATTGCAATAATAATAATTACACCCCTTCAAGCCTGTTATTACTGCAAAGAAGCCAGAGTAATTATTATGAAAATACCTCGTCTAGGGGCTGCTTGTACGGTGACCTTAATTAAGAGTCAGACGGCGAAGGGCCCTTGACGCGACCGTCTTGGGCAGATGACTGCACGATGCCACGAAGGCGCTACGGAGCCGCTCCCTCGCCTATACCCTCGGGCGAAACGAAGAGGCAAGTCGCCTTCTAGTTATGTAGGTTTAACTCATTTGTTGCCGGGCGAGTTACTGTACTATCGGATTAGTGAATATCCTATATTCAATAATGCATAAATGGCACATTGTAGGCTAACCCAGGTGAGTATAAGGATAGTGTTGCCGTATGTAGCTGTACATATTAACCCATGGTGTGACAAAGAGAGGTGATCGTAGTGTAAAGGCCTACCGAACGCACAATAACAGCCGTTCTGATATGACACCGCGCATCCCACGATTTTTACCCAAAACAATTTTTTCAATTCAGTTGAATTCAATTTCGGTTTCTTGATGAAAAAAAAAACACATACTGAAGTCAAAAGTACGGAGATTTATACTGTTCAGTTTACCGTGAAGATGTACAATCGTTTCAAACAAGTTGATTACAATATAAGATATCAATTGCGACAAATAAATCTGTAAGACTAAGTAGTTAAAGTGGAAACGCATTGCAACATTAAGTCCATACAAGTCTGATACAAATCTGGTTAGAAATATCACGGATCTACAGAGATCATGAAACTAGTACAAGACATTGCGAAATGGACTGAAAGCTATTTATATTGAACGATTTCTCGCTCGTTATTAATAACGTACATGTATAAACTATGAGACGATGAAACAAGGGGTTGGGATCCAGACAGCCGGCATGATGGTGCGGTTGAGCATTGCTCGTGCACGGACTAATTGAATGACGGCTGAGTGTGGCAGGTGCTTCTAACATCAATATTTGATGTCTTCAAGACCTCGTCCATGCAAAACACATGTGGAATAAGACGTTGGTAGCTGAGCGTCATGGGCGCTATGGGATACCATTATTTCTACCTAAATATTGCTGCCATGTTTAACTCGTTGTGTGCTATGCATTTCATTACTA
Source organism: Arbacia lixula (assembly GCA_963669155.1). Lineage (NCBI taxonomy): Eukaryota > Metazoa > Echinodermata > Echinoidea > Arbacioida > Arbaciidae > Arbacia > Arbacia lixula. The sequence continues at coordinate 9,165 of CAVLGW020000451.1, forward strand.
GACACAAACACACCTGATAACGCATTATGGTGTCTGGTACGTAGATATAGATCCCTGTTCAGATTTAAAACATTCCGTTTCGTAACAGTCTTCATTTACATATCATATATCACAGATACGTCCATCGGACAACGGCACACTGCTTGCCTTAACGCGTCACTGCGGTGCGGAGAGCTGTGATGGGCGTTGTTATAGTCTCAAAACTCTAGACTACAAGAACTACTAAATCTTTGACGAACCGTCAAAAATTCAAGTCGAGATATAGCTCTCGATATCAATTTGTTTAGGATCAGTTCATATGTTTAATAGTGTAGGTGTAGTTCTCATATACAGTGTTGCTCTTCCGTTTCCATGGTATTTACACTAGGTTTGATCCGCAGAAGAGTTAGCCTATCATTGACATGTCTAAGCTTCTAGTTGCATCACTGTCACTGACTGTCATGACTGTAGCCTAGCACTGAGATGTTAGAAGTAATCTAACAACATCGGAACATTCCGTGTATGCTTTGCACTCTAAATGCTAGAAGGTATTGTTTGTAAAGCGCGCGCTATGTGACGTGAATAAAATACACATCATTTACGCAGCCGAAATATCCAAACTTACAACGCTATTAGTGACATTTGGTTGACCCGGGGAGAAAAACATACACAAGGTATGATGACAGTGTCTTTGACATCAACAGATTAAACAAGAAACACAAGGGAAGGATGAACAGGAAGAGACAGATCGAGAAAGAGAGAGAGAGAGAGAGAGAGAGAAAGAGATAAAGAGAGAGTGAGGGGGAAAGAAAGAAAGAAAGAAAGCGAAAGTGAGCGAGAGAGAGAGAGAGAGAGAGAGGGGGGGGGGGGGAGGGGAGTGAAAAGAGAGAGAGAAGGAGAGGAAGAGAGATGAGGTAAGAGCAAACGGGAGAATGACAAGGATTGGAATACAAGGAGACAAGGAAGACGAAGAACAATGAAAAATAAACAACCAACATTATGCAGGAGACGAGGGAGACATGCAAGGGGCAATAAAACAGATAAACAGGTTAACATTCAAGAAGATGAAAAGAAAACACAATTTAGAAGTGCTAAACAAAATCAAAGTGATCGATCAGATATTTGATTATTAAACATAAAATAGGAGAAGAAGTAGTAGAAGAAGTAAGAGAAGAAGACAAATAAAAAGGAAGATAGGACGGAGAAGAAGAAGAAGAAGAAGAAGAAGAAGAAGAAGAAGAAGAAGAAGAAGTAGAAGAAGAAGGGGAAGAAGAAGAAGAAGAATAAGAAGAAGAAGAAGAAGAAGAAGAAGAAGAAGAAGAAGAAGAAGAAGAAGAAGAAGAAGAAGTAGGAGGAGAAGAAGAAGGAGAAGAAAAAGAAGAAGAAGAAGAAATAGAAGAAAGAGAAGAAGAGAAAAAAAAAACATAAAATAAAGATGAGAAAACTCATTGTAAGAAACACGACAAAGGCATTACAGTTTCCATAGTGCGATGATTACACACACACAATCTTGGTAGTAGTAACATGGAGTACGTACGGCCTCAATGCAGCCACTTGCGCACATGTATCACTCATCTAGCTTTATTAAATCAATGGTATTCACTGCCATGAATCATTCAGTGCCTTTTAGATTTCTTTCATTAATCAACCGTTGTTTGAAAGCGTTTTTCGCCTCCATTTTGATTTGTTTGGCTTGGCATCGTAATGGAAGCTCATTCGAGTTGCAATAAATTATACAAAAGCAAGCCTCACGCCTTTGCAATAAATCTTTTAAAGCATCGCCTCCGCTTTTTGTTTCTTTCACTCAATTTCGGTACGTAAAGGATATTTAGATAAGACATTTAACATATTGTATTTGATATAAATCATGGATAACTTGTATAAAAGGAAATGCGTTGCAAGATGGCCACTGCACACCAAGTGCTAATGACACACTGTAGACATAGTGATACAATACAGACTAATGAAGATGCCACATTTATTTCGGTGATAGAAGTGATATTTATGCTGTATTTGCGCCTAGTGGCTTCGAGAACGCGTCATCAGATAAAGCCAGGTAGTCTTGCTTCCAGTATTTTGGATGTTTTTAATCCTAAATTAGGAAAAGAGTCTAGTACTAACAAGACTAAACATTTGTATATTCTCCTCTTTAATTCAAGCCACGGAAAGCTATGGAGAAGAATTAGTCTACTGTGGTCAGACCAGGTTTTTTTTAGTAATGTAGTTTGGATTAAAATGCTGAACAGACTGGAAGGAAGGCTATGAGAGGGAGGGATTCCGGTTTTGCCATCAGCGTTAGTGATGTTAACAAGAGTTGACCCGGACCTAATTAACAATCAGTGCTTAAGACGATGACGTCCCGAAGATAAACGTCTCAAAAGTACCGGACGAGAGAAGGACTGAGATTATTGAGGAAAGAAGCGTGATCAAGGGTGTGATAACTATTGGGACGATGGGGAGAGAGAAATGATAAGAGATGGAGAGAGGTAAAGAGAGAGCGGGTGAAAGGGGGAGGAGAGGGGTAGGAGGAGGAAAGGGAAGAGGAAATTGGATAGGAGATATAGAGATAAAGAGAGATAGAAAGGGAGAGACAGAGAGACAGAGAGATGGAGAGAGAGAGAGAGAAATAAAGAAGACATGAAATAGGCTTTAATGCAATTTAAAGTAAAGGAACATGAAAAAGAGAAAGAAAGGGATGAATATAGGAGGTCTAAGTACAACAGGAAGGAATGAGAGGGGTGAGAGAAAGAGAGAGAGAGAGAGAGAGAGAGAGAGAGAGAGAGAGAGAGAGAAGAGAGAAATAAAGAAGACATTCAATCGACTTTAATATAATTTAGAGTAAAGGAAAGGAATGAAAACATGAGGTCTGAATACAACAAGAAGGAACACCTATCTTACGAAGATATGAACATAGTCATAGGATGTTCAGTGATTTCTGGTGAGATAAGAACATTATTGGGAAAGAGAAGAGGGACGAAGGGGAAGGAAGATAAACACGTTGTAAAAGGAAGCAAAATGCAATATAAAGATAAAGGGAAGAGGAAGATGTCGAAGCACTGATCGAAAATACGGCTTGTTGTCAACAGAATTTATATTTGTTCTAGAAATTAGCAAATCTGCTAGTATCCAGACGAACACATAATCACCTGAAATGACCATAGTGAGCAAACAACGTACAAAAAACTATAATGTATTATTGACGGCGTTTTACATGTGTTGTCAAAGGGCTCTGCCGATCTATTCTGCGGCAAATGCTATCGAATTCCCCACATGGATTTACATTGAATAATTCTACTGTCAAAAACAAACAAACAAAATCATTCAATTCAAACATCTAGTTTATATAATGCGGATGACATGAAATTTAAAATGTAATCTACAATGATATTGTCGTTACGCGTGTAATGTGTGCGAGTATCATTTGGTTAATACGAGTTTCTGCTGATGCGCTGAGTAAGGGTACCGCGTTGAGCATGAGCCACTAACCATGCAGTAGGGTGAATATAGCCCACTCTCCACAGGACGCTAATCTAGTTAGTGTGCTTTCAATTACGCCTCATTACGAGCCGCGCCAAAGACCTTGAAAGACGCATTCACATGGGTACACTGCGCAATTAAAGGTAAGGAATAGTTGAAATATTGACTCTACGTCAAGAGACAGAACGACAAACGGAAGCCTGGAGAAATGCGGTGTTTATGGAGAAGGAAGATGATAAGGTGGATTATGAAACTCGGCAATAAAGTGGTGTTACAAAAAGCTAGTTGATACGCTAAGCGAATTCTAATAAATCGGTGTGTGTTACACGTGGTCGATGCTGTATCATATGTCATGATGGCAATCTTTACCATTGATATACCTTACTTTCAAAAAGGGCAACTAATAATGTCTATATTGGACTGATATTTTGGAAGAGCGGTCATCGTGACTGAAAGGACTACCCTGGGAAATAAAACATGAAATCAAATCATATTTTCATTTGGTATCGGGTGAAATGGTATATTGATTATTTAATTCGTTGATTGCTTGCTTACTTGATTGATTGATTGATTAACTGACTGATTGATTTGATTGATTGATTGATTGATTGATTGATTGATTATTTAATTGGTTGATTGCTTGCTTGCTTTCTTGCTTGATTGCTTGATTATTTAATTGGTTGATTGACTGATTACTTGATTGCTCGCTTGATTACTTGATTGATTGATTGATTGATTAATTGATTGATTGATTGATTGATTGATTGATTTTCCAGCTGTAAATCAAATTGCAACCACTCGACATGAACTGTCTTTATAATGCATTTCTTCATTCCTTGTACGCGGATAAACTAATCTACAATGTCAGACGGTGTTTCCATGGCTACGGGTCTCAGGAACTTTGTTTTCACAAGTTATGCTTCCTCTTACCTTTTCGTGGACGTAAGCATAGTACAAAATACAGGGATATAGCTTTTATAAGCCTTATTGATTAATTGGTTGGTTTATGATCACTTGATTAATTGACTAACTGAATGAGTGATCGTTCGAATATTTTGCTGACCTTTCAATAAAGATCTCAAGGCATTCTTCCTAAATTTCTTTCATGATTTGTTTTCTGTTGCTTTGTTATGCACTGACATCAGATGGATAAATCAAACATCGAATCTTACCTGAATGTTTCATGAGAGTTTCAGCTTTGTCCTTAAGGCTTAGCACTGAAAGAAACGTGAACTAATATTATACGCAATGTTTAATCCAGTTTGTTTGCCAATGAAACAGTGTTACACAAGTAACATATGGTTGATAATCTGTTTTATTTGATAAAAGTAAATTTTAGATTTGTTTTATCCAATGAGATCAGTTATATCATCAAATAATACTGAGCATAAAGAAAAATATACCTTTATCATGAATTGTGGCTGGATAGTCATTCAATATTCACTTTAAATGAGTAGATGTATTTCTTTGTCTAGGAAATTTCGAATTTCGCTAAATGCAATATATTTTGAAATCGATAGATCTTCATTTTGTTTTCAAGCTGCAACCTATTTCCTTTTCTTCGAAATGGGACGTCTAGACACTTGGTATTGGTATCGACGTCGGTATTGATAACGATCGGTAGGCAAAACATATAGGGTTCCGTTGAATGGTTCACATGTTTTTAGTTGTGTCTGATCCACAGGAATGTAAAGTTATTAAAAACAGACTTAACGAAAAAACAAAAAAAAGTATCTGTC